>CAJPEV010000020.1:0-199306 GCA_905338385.1 Darwinula stevensoni | reverse complement strand
CCCCCCCCCCCCCCCCCCCCCCCCCCCCCCCCCCGATTTTTACTTACAGGGTTTCATCCCAAGGTTTACAGGGGAAAAAATGAAGACGAATAGCCTCGCGCGTTTGCTGCTCAATTGTATTATTTATACAGTTTTAAATTCGCATTATGAATTTGCACCTTATTCAAGTCTTTAACCTAAAGAGTTGTAGAGGTTTAGGGAATTTAAAATCGGAGGTCAACAGGTGATCCTGAAATTTGACTCCTCGTAGCATTTGACCTGCTGAACCTTTCAGGTTGAAAGTTGAAATTCCGAATTTTGAGGGATGGAAACCACTGTCTGCCAAATTTCGTAAAGATCGGTTAATTTACAACTTTCATGAGATGTCATGGAATGATCCACTAACGGAACTTCAGGGCGTGGGTTGTCCCTCCCCCGCAAAAAAAAAGAGATGAAAGAGGAAACCTGATTGATGTATTCGGTGTATCCTCCGCAGAAGAGTTCGTTGTCGTTGTAGTTGACGGGATTGGGGAAGCCGAGCCTCCACATGGAGTTCCGGGCTGGCGGTTCCATCAGCCTTCCGTGGCCCTCGCACACCTCTACCATCACCTGCACATCACAACTGCATTCATTGGCGGACGCGATCCATTGAGGATCCATGGAGGACGCGATCCATTGTGTTTCAGCATGTCTTCTGCACATGCTCTGTACCATAATAATTCTCTCTATACAGACTAGACTTCCTCGATATGGTGCAACAAAACAATATGACTTCGTTCGGGCGCTCGCTGCTCGTGAAGGTAGTTTTTCGATGACAAAAATCTCAAAATCCTCTTCACGAGGGAAGCACTTAAATATCGACACCACTTAGAAGTTGTAGGGGCATTATAGTCTTCATGCGACGGCAGTTGCTCCTTGCTTTTACTTGGCCGAGTTTCTTCGCGTTCATTTTATGCGACTACAAGCAGGTGACCGGATGAGGCATAAGTGAATGTACTGTTCCATATATCCCGCCCTACATCACCATGTACACTGGCCGACGCACTTGCCAAAAACAAGAAATGCGGAGGCTCCATGCTCGTATGTACGTACGAAGTAAGACTTGGAAGATGCAATCCAGATGGGGGACTTACGAACTTTTAGACAAATATTCAGCCTTATTTTGAATCGATGCAAGATGAAATTTTGTGGTCGATCTATCAGATCGCAGCACCATCTCCTCGTTGTCGTAGACTCCGAAGAAAATTACTGAAAATTGAAAGCGCGAGTTTTTGTTATTTATTAATTATTTTCTTACATCATTGAGTGTCGAGGCCGCAACCATTGCGAGTTTGCTTCAAGGACAAATTCGCTTTTAACTTATTTGCAATGAAGCCTGTGGTTCCCGTCGCCTACTAATTGCGACCGTTGCCAAGTCCCAATCGTTAACTAGGTTCAATATAAAAATAACATGTTTCATCCAGCTACCAATATAACGTGACCAGCAACAAAAGGTTTGCAGACTCGCTGCGTCGGCCACTCCTTCATTCGGACAGGGCACAAAAAGGTAAGAATATCGAAATAACAGGTTCTTTTCCTTCTTTCTCTGATTTCAATGGCTTCCATTCGGAATTCGGCGTTTTTTTTTGTCTCTCTCTTCCCCTCCCTCTCCCCAAAATCTCCAAATTCTCTCACTTTTCCTCGAATCGGCCTGACGATTGTCCATGATTGTTCATATCTCTTCAGTTTGAAGAGCGAAAGAGCGATGGTCGGAGCGTTCAACTGCTACTTATTCATGCCGACCTCCATTTACCCAGTCTAAGTATACTTTTCGATCATGATCGAAATGTCATCATGACTCGATCATGATCGAAAACCATACTTAGACCCACATAACTGATAGCTCAATCATCATAACTCGATAGTCCTCCAGGACCCCTAAAACTGATCGAATTTGTACTTAGACCGAAATCGTAATGGATAGCGACATCTAACTTTACCACCGACAAATCCAGTCATCTCTGGCCCTTTTCCTGGCCATCACAGCCAAAGATCGGATATTCAGATGACATTGTTCCCCACTTTTCCAGTTTCGAACAATGCTTGGGTACGCTTGTCACCCCATATTCTAAGAGCTGCTGTTTCATCAATCGAGTAAAAACGCCTTACACAAGGCCTAGGACCATCACAACTCACTTCCATCTTCCAATCCTTTTTCACAAGAAAGACACGAGGTCTCCGCCGGTAACTGTTGCGCCATGTCTCCAAATAGTCGAGGTGGTAAAGTTATAAATATACAATGGAGCAACTGTCCCCGTGAAAGACTCATGGGATAATTGAAGTTTAGTAAGGAGCCATCTTTGACGACAGACGACAGGGGAGGCCTATAGCAGCGTGACGTCAGTTATCATCGAAGTTTTGATGATCGAGTTTTCTGATATTTGGGTTCGATACTTAGACCCAGATCGAGTTATGATATTTCGATCAAAATCGAAAGTATACTTAGACCGAGTTATTGGGTTCAGAAAGAAATCCTCTCTATATTACAACCACCTGGTTCTACTGGCTATCTTAGGAAGTCCCCCTTCAGTCTGAATTGCACTGTTTTTGCCGTACATATACGATACTACACTGTTTTCGGATTGAATTGATACCCCCCTATTGTGGAGAACGGAGAAAACACAAGCTTTCCAGATGATCCTGTAGATGTCAAGCCAGCAGCTCCGCACGGTTTTTGGATGGTTCTATTAATACTACTCCTTCCATCCGCAAGGTGTCCTGGCTGTACTTAATGGATGCGTTCCTAAAGGGAGGGGGGGGGGGTATTAATTCAATCCGAAAACAGTGTACCGGGTTTGTTTCAAATCAATTCGCAGTTGTCGCCCACCAGCTATTTGAGTACCAAGTTTCATCTCTCTATCATATCTAAAACATGATTAAAATTAGCGTCAATCACGTTTGTCTATATTCATGTAGTATTGTACAATATGTATGTATATTGGATATTTAAGAAAACATTAGGTGTTGCATAAATTCTACTCTTATGGAATTTCCTGGAATAGTGGCGAGAGTTATGAAAGGTTTATCCATTAATTTCTTCACTTAGTGGACACACCCAGATTTTTCTAGCTCATTCTCTGCTGAACTTTGATCACTTACTTCTACATTATTGTTCGTATCTTTTGATCCCATGGCAGTCCCAAGTTGAAAGTGTGTCGAAAGAAGCAAAGTTGGGATGTCTAACTACTTGGAAAAATAAATAAGTAAATATAAATATAAATTTCTCAAATTAAAGGTCAAACCTTTTTACCTTAGGCCTTTATTTTCATGTAAACTCCATAAAACCCACATCATGTAAAAATGGCATCAAGAGAACTTGCAAATGACGCTAATTTCATCCCCTTACCCTCTCTCCACCTTAAGTAGGACGCAACTTACTGCCACTTGAGTGACGACTACCGGACTAGAAATCGGAACATATAACCCCACAAATTTCCATTAAAATCAGGGGGGGGGGTCAATTTTCTTTTTTTTTGCGATGACTTGATATGGAACGACCCACTCCCGTCCTCGATTTTCTGGCTTCCCAACCAATACTTGCGGGGCGGCATGTATTGGTTGGGAAGTCCCTCCCGACTCCTCACTCCCGTCTCTACGAATTGGGACGTTATACAGTATAACGCCAGCATTGAAAGCCAAACTAGCATACGAGACTTGGAGTCCCGTTCATCGAGGAAGAAAAAGAGGCTTCTTGCATCGTTTTGTCCAGGAGACGTTTCCAAACGGACCCGAATTCCATCTTCACCGTAGCCTATGCACTCGGGAAGCGCAAAGATGACGCGATTCGTGCTTAACGCGCCGATGTATCTCTTCGAATCCTCGAGGCTAATTGCACCGGGAAACGGTCGAATGAAACATCGGCGTGGAGGACGCGAAAGAGGGAAGGGGGGTGTGGGGGTGGGGGTGAAATGAACGCGATGAGTTCGGGACTGCCAGCAGGGAAAGAGTAGGGCGGTTTCCGCAAAGGGAACCGGAAGACGCGAAAAAAAAATCCACCGACCGAGATTTTCCCCCGCCACTCAAAGCACCGGTCGACAGAATCATTATAATTTCATAACGTGACCCCATGCTTGGACACATTTTAGGATTCCGTGCAGGATGTTCCGATACGTGAGGCCCATCTGTCGACTTCCGCTCGGAATGAACCGCAGAGTCTTTCGCGCTACGACGCTTCGAGAGTGCAAGGGTGAATGGGACTCGAAAGACGTCCTTGCGACGAGCTGCATCTCGCACGAGGAGTCTCGTGCAAGAACCCTGGAAGGAATTCCGGATTCGGAGAGAAGGCGAGTGGGATTCTGAACGGTGGACGGCCGGGTAAGCAAATCGCGACGGCGGGTGAAACGGTATTCGGTCCGTTCTGGGTCTGGGATCAACGACCCCAGTGACATCTGTACAACTCTTTTGCCATAATACTATGCTTCCTCTTTTACCTAAATCCGATCGTATTTGCACACGAGGGATCAAAGAATATATATAAATATAAATACGAGATGCCTATCCTCGTCTTTACCCGGAGAAATGATTTTTCTATCTGTACCCATCCCCCACCCAGGTAACGACGAGAAGTCTCGAGATGGTTATTCCTCCCAAGACCAGTACTCATCCTGTCGTTTCGACGTTTGCGCTTAAGGACGGGAGATCTTTCTCCTCGTGGCAAAATTTCCTTTCGGACCATCCTCGGATGCTCGATCCATCCGTTGTAGGCCTCTATTCCCGTATTTCCAGGAAATTGGAATTCGAGGTCGACCGCTCACCTGGCAGGCAGCGAAGAGGAAAACGAGCCAGATGCCTAAAGTGAGACGAAATTGGAGGGAAATTAGGGTAAACCCATAGAAGCGAAGGAGTATGCACGTGATCGCGTGGAACGACACTCACCGGAGGAGGAGGAAGGAATCATCCTCGACGACGTAACGAACTGGACTGGTTTCGCCTATTAAGATCGTGTCAAAGCCCTCAGTCCCATTCCCTCCGTGGAATGACCGACTTTTTTTTTTCCAAGTCTCCGACGTTTCATGTGAGGCGTGAAACGCGTCGCTCTGTGAACATGATTTCCATCCGTAGGTCCCAAGGAACGAGTATCTTTAGGGTCAATGCATGTCCTTCCGGATGCGTCTGTTGGGTTCGTCCACCGAATTAAGCAACGACCAAAAAAATAATAACAATGGAATAAAAGCGGGAGTAGGGCGCGAGCAAAAGAATGTCCAATTCTTTTCAGAAGACCATTGGTTCCCATTTATTCCATTTTTCCATTGATAACCCCCTTTTAAGGAAAAATCAAGAGACAAGAAGAGGAGAACACATAGGTACAAAATAGTAAGAATTGTGTGATCTCACCCCCCCCCCCCCCCCCCCCGGGACATACGCATGGCCCCCCCCCCCCCCCCCCCCCCCCCCCAGAAGCAAGGAAGTGAGACCTCGGGGCTCGAGAATCACTTTCGCGAACACGAGACATCGAAAAGCTTGCTAAATCCAATAAACTATTCGCATTCCCCAGTCTATTTTCTCCGGTGACGAGGTGAGATTGTGAGATCACATGGAGGTCACAAATCCTAAGCGATAGATTCCAGCTCGCTCACGAGCCTGAATTTATGGAAAATCTGCATAATACTTCATGGCTGTCGACCCAGATGCACAGAGAAGTAACACGCCTTACTTGAGGATAAAGCTACACGAAGATGCAACCTTAACTTCCACGTGTATCCAAATTATCTGTGACGAGCGGAAACTGCATTTACTGCTCGTAAACTTTTGCTATCGTGAGATCCGGTCTTTACAAGGCCTGAAGGTGTGATTTCCTTCCAAAGTTTTGCCCCTGTGCGACCTGTAGGTAAATAGGGGGTCTTGGTCTGCAGAACTGAAGCAGCCTGGTAAGTACGAAACAAGATGGCATCCTGAAACTTATTCTTTGTTTCTGTCAGCACTTGCATTGAGTCATGCTAGATCATGAATACCTCATACCTATTTATTTCTCCCCATGAAGAGTACGGGGAATCCCATGAGATATTCCCAGTACGAAAAAACCATTCCTTAAGAGTTTGTCTTTCCTCGTCTATTGCCTCTTTAATCCTTTTTGTTCTCATACAAAAACTCAACATTTATAATTTTCCAGGTTCATAGATTGCTATAAAAACGCCAAAGTTACACTTCTCTCCTTGGCCTGCCCATAAGTCGCATAATGAGAAGAGGAAAGCGGAAAATAAATAGCTGTTATATGAAGAGCGTTGGATCTTACTTGCTCTTAGAGTTTCCGGGGGAACACGGGTTCCATCTAGTGGGAATTTCCAATATTGCATCTGGATCGCTCCATAATGCGTGCAAGGAGATTACTGTGGGCTATGTTATGAGAAAAGGGTGTACGTCAGAATGTCGAAAGCAGAAACGCAGAAAGGTAGTAATGTCGAAGGGCACAAGAATGTAGATGTCATAAAATGTCGCTTATGCTTAATGTCGAATGGAATGAAGCCAAAATTCTAAAACATCGACGAAGAGGAAACGTCGAAACGTGTCGAATGTCAAAAGATGAGATTTTTACCAGAGTGATCATCCTGTGGGAGTGTGCAACATGACTTAGTTGTACGAAGTGCTCCACAAAAGGGGTGATGAAGTGACTGGTGGAGTGCTTCGAACTGTCTGCGGATATAACTGGTAAATCATGAGGTCATTTACACCTTCTGCCTTCTCTGCTTTGTCTCTCTCGCGAAGCCTTATCGAGCAACTTGGTGATGTCCTTGAAGGTAATTTAACTCTTTAAATGCGACTGTGGATCCATCAATGAAGCCATTCCATGGGCTTCTATGTAAGTGCCATGTGTCACGTGCAGGACCGGATTAAGAAGTTGCGGGGCCCGGGACAAGTGGATTCTTGAGGCTACACCTCCTCCCCCGGTACTTACGCAAATATTTAACGCTTTTAATTTCCTTCGGGGGCCCCCCCGGAAGAGTGGGGCCCAGGGCAACAGCCCCCTTTCCCCCCCCCCCCCTTAATCCGGCCCTGGTCTCATGTGCATTCTTTCCATGTACAGTACATCATCTGGCTTCGGCAATCAATTCCCTCCTTCTCCGACCTTAGTTGCAATGAACTCAAGTGTGACATTTGTCGGATCTCAGAAAGGCAAGAAAATATTAGTCCTTCACGGATATCTCTTCTAGAGAGGGAGAAGGCAGCGAGGGAGAAATTTGACTGGAGATGTCAGGACCTCTCTTTCAAAGTTTATGCCATCACATAAGGGGGACAGCTGATAAAGGAACCTTCCAGCCATCATGCTTTTCCCCATGCTCCTATGATCTGATGACTGCAAGTGCTTCACCTAATGTGTATGTTTAATGTCCCTTTCGACATTTACTCGATCGATCTTTTCTCCTAGCGACATTGCTATATTTCTGCATCGTCTCCATCGATATTTTTGCCGTCGACTATTTTCTTGTCGACATTTCTTCTTTCGACATTCAGAAGCGCACCGATGGGAAAGATTTGGTGGTCTACCACTCATACCTGGTGAGCAGCCACATATCTCGTGTCGCACTTGTTGCCACACCCTTCCCACCGTATGGGTCGCATGGGGCCGACATATTAATCTATTAATTGTTAAGTGTTCCATTAACGACATGTAATCAGCGGCGTGGGGAAGGGGGGGGGGGTTTGGGGGTTAAAACTCCCCCCCCCCCCCCCCCCCCGGGGTCATTGTTGGTAAGGCCTTCATATTTTGAGTGGTTCTTGGTTGATCTCTTTTTTCATTCCATCAGTCAGAACAAGTGGCTCAACTGGTGAAACTGCAAGGGATCATTGTGTCTGCCTCTGGAGTGAGGCCGTGTTAGATGAAGAATCGGAGGAGGAGATGAGAATAGCTGGGAACTGGGGAGTCGAACGGACGCAGTGGCACAGAAATGAGAAACGAGATCCGTCTTCTTGTTGGGGACTCCAGCGTGGAGCGTCTCGAGGCGGTCATAGTGAGGAATTTCCAAGGACAGGAGTCCGTTTCATTCCCCGGTATCTCACTTCCTAGCATAGGGCATGTTGAGGATGAGACGGGGGGGGGTGTTGTCCTCGAAAGCGTCCGAGAAAGTATGGGTTGTGTGTGTTGAGATCAATTATGTTCCCAAATTTGAGGTCATCATCGATAGGCTGAGGCCAACGATCTGGACGTGACTCAAAGTCGGGAGTAAGGGCGACTCAGGTCGAGTTCATACTAGTGCTGTACAGCATGCTGGATGCTGCAACTGCATACTGTCCAATGCAACATGGGCATGTTGCATTGGATTTTGCCGCTGCTGTATATGCTGTACAGCACGAGTATGAACTCGGCCTTAGTGCGATTCCAGCAGTCCGATTAGTCTGAGCCGATCGGATGAGAGAAGGAGTTGTGGAGCAGTTAGTGTAGCGAATGGGTGGATTCTTTTCAACACCACAGACCGGAGGGCTAAAACCCACGAGCAAGTAGTGACCGCTGCGGTACTAAGTAGCTTCATTCCTCCACCCGTTTGGGTTACGAAAGGAAAGGGTAACGATTGGCTCGAGCGTTTCTTCACAAATGCGTGCAGATTCTTTCATGAAATAGATCAACTCCGGGAGATGGTAGGAATCGATCTAAATATCATCAGTGTGAGAGGTTTGGGAGAGCTCTCACGTAGATGTAGAGTTTGAAATGTGTGGATTCCATGCTTTGCTCCGTGATAGAATTGAGGCTAAGGACAGAGGAGCGATTTTATCTGCTAGAAATGCACGAGAATCTGCACATCGGTTAGTCACGCCACGGTCCTACATTTATGATGCGAAACCGACCGAGAGGCAGGGAATCTTATCGGGAATCAGCAATAGGCCCTCAAATACTTCTCGAGAGGATCACTTTGCTTTTCGTGCTTTCAATGTAGTCTAAAGGGGTTTTGCCGTATGAGGATCTTAATATGCCAAAAACAAATAGGTGTATGGCGCAGGGGGGCAGGGGGAGAGGAGGACGAGGAGGAAAGGAAATGCAAGTACCAGGGGCAAAGCTAAACCGGAGGCCCCTTGGAGGCCACTGTATGGATGAAGATGGCTGGATGGACCCTTTTGGGACCTTGGCTTTGGGTTTCATTGGAGGCCCCCTTGGAACCCCTCGATACGCGAGACCTGGGCCAGATTGTCCCCGATGTCCCCCCTCTCTGGACGAGCCTCGGCGAGGAGATAGGGGAGTTTCTGAACGCGATGCAGGAGTCCTTCCGAATGCAACACGTCCAGGCACCCACCGCAATCCCGCTATCGAATTTAGTTTTCTCGGCTGGTGACGATCGACGTGCACTGCTTGTGCAATGCTTCCTTCCTACAATCATCCGCCATTTCCCTGGTAATACCATTGCAGTAGGAATATTTTCCTATTATTTCCATTATCGCCCGTGACAACTGAGTATAATCAGCCATTTTCAATGCCAATACGCTCCTACATGAAAAAAGGTGTTCCTGGCTGGGTAGAAAGAATTCTCGTTAGATGGCGCACGTTTGCTCCGAGACCTCCCAAGTCGAATAGACACGCTCTGTTGGAGTAATGAAAGTTTTTTCTTCCTCTCCCTGTCCTCCTTCCAATATCAGATTCCTAGGTAGATATCAAGCACACGTTTAATGACGTTTTTACAGTAATTCAAGTTTATGAAAGAATTGCAAAAAAGAAGCAGATTGGGAAGTCTTCGGTATGATTTGATTCGATCGAATCATGGGTCCGTCCTTATCCGTCTAAAGGTGACCTCCTTTTGGAGTTCCTTTCGAATAAGCAGAAGTCCCCTTTGGTAAAAGGCTGGACGAACGAGTTTCCTTCTCACAAATTTTTTTTGATGAGGGCGCAACCTCGGACGGTTTTTACAGGGCAGTCGATGGTGTATGCTACGGGGTGTATCTACGTCACTGCTTCGAGGAAAAGACCACCAGACCTGCCAGATTGTCTGGGCTTTCATCTCACTCTCCTCGAGGCCAAATACCGTCTGAAACCACTGACCCGAATGACTCGCGCAGTCATTCCACCCGATGCGGAGTACAAGGGGTGATCAATGAGTCGTCACCCCATTAACCATATACAAATATTCATTTTGATCCTGCAGTTACCTCAAATAATCTCTTAAATCGGACACACTTGGTCCAGCGATCCACGATCTCTTTCAGTTCCTCGCTGAGCTTTTTTTTCTCTGGAGAGGCCCACCCACCCTAGGATTGCATGGTCGCTGTTTCATTCGCTACATCTGGACTATTATTTCGAAAACGAATGGAAAGTACTTCAGGATTCGAGTGCAGAAAATACGAGGGTTATTAACATTTTCCCAATTCGTTTCCCAGAGCAGTGAACACGATCCTCTCGGCGTGCATATTTCCCGAAGGCTCTAGATGAGAGCCGCTCAGTGTGCGATGATTGTGTTAGAAATCGGGGGAGGAGGAATTCGGCCTCATCGCCGTATATTCCAGACTCGAGTTCCTGGGACTTCCGTCTGTTTCGAGTCGTGAAGGCGATCTCCGTGGAGAACACTGACAGTCAGTGGACTGCTGCATTTACTGCATTTACCGCATCTGCTGGACTAAATGCAGGGTCACGACCGATTTTGAATCCGACCCCGAGTTTGCCTCAGATTCCGACGGAAGCAGTGGTAGAAAGAACGTTCTGATTCTGTGAGAACTCCAGGAGAACTCATGTCGGTACTTTGAAGTGCCGTGCGAGTGCCGATGGTTCGAGAACACCCAACCATTCTTGTATCCGAAGGACTCGAGAGAATCGTGGCAAAAACTTCATTCTCGACCGTCTTCCCATTCACGATCATGCACACGAACTATAAAAACCCCATCAAATGGATCAAACATAATGGAAAGAAAAATCACTAGAAATTCACGGTCGCCGAGGGGAATTTCTCCTCGGACTTCCAACGGCAGGGGAAGCGACGACGCCGTCGGCCGTAAATTGATCTTCATCGAGGTCAGATGACTGACCCTTTTCTTTCTTTTTATTGTGATCGCAGGGGAGACCTTGGACGTAAGTGAATTCCCGCTTCACGCCGGTCGGGTCCACATAACCGTATTTCCCGCGAACGATGCAATCCTTCCCGCGGGTTTCCTCCTTGTAACTCCCGTCTTCGTTCTCGTAACCGAACGTGAACGTTCCGTCTGGGTTTTTGTCCATGAAGGACTTGAGAATCCGGACGTTGTTCTTACTCTCCGTCTCTTCGTCTTCGAGTCGGTCCCGATTGGGTGGGTTTCGGGGTCGACTCCGGATCGCCTGCTTCAGAGGGTCCGTACGTCGGTCTTGGCCGGATGGAGTCGGCTCCTGGAATTGCGTTTCCGTATCTTCGACTGGTCTCGGTTGGGGACGAGGACGAGGACGAGGTCGACGTCTTCCCGTTTCCTGTGTCGGAATCACGTTCGTGTTCTCAAATACTGCAGGGTTCGCGATCACGGGTCTGACCAGCGGAGCCGATGTTCGCGTGTCTACGATCGTAGGCCGGGGCGCAGGGACAGCGGGTCGGGTGTCGAAGGCCTGGGGTCGAAAGATGGGGGCTGGGGTCCGTGTGTCTATGATCGGGGGTCGAAATGTGGGAGCTCCGTTCCTCGTGTCGGCGACCGGGGGCCGATCGAATCTCTCCGGTGATGGGGGTAGATCCGGTCGAAGCGCAGGTCTCTGACGGAACGAAAGGGCATCGTCCAAGGTGAACCGATCGGGGAGTGCTTTGGACTGCTCCGGAGGTCTGATCCTGATCGGACGGGATTCCGGTCCCGGTCCCAGTCCAAGGCTGCAACACAAACACGATACCATACGTTCTCACTCCTCGCGGTCCGACAGGTCTCGCGATCTTACGAATGCTCATCGACGAAGAGGGAGCCTTACTTGGGCAGGGGCTGGAACGCGAGCGGATCGAAGGACTGCTGTTCGAAGCTGAAGAGAGGTCTGGCATTCTGGTCGGGACGGTTCTGTCTCAGCAGTTGAGGGGTGATGAATTGGTCATTCTCGAAGGATCTCCTGGCTTCCAAGGGACGGGGGAAACTCCTGGGGACATCCAGGAAGTCCCTTTGTTGCGCCTTGCTCCATCCACTCAACAAAGCCAACACCACCTGTCGAGCAGATTCTCGTCGCAATTTATCTACAGCGAGCCGCTCTTGCAGAGTCTAGCACTAGTACTTCAGAGATGGGCATTAATTACAATATAAGAACTTAGAATACTTCATGGGTATTTTTCATTTAAATTCGTCAGTATTTTGTATAGACATTGAGACTCCTCATTTTTTACATTCACATCCTCCTCCGAGGAGCCAAACGTGACCAGAAAAAAAGTTCAGAAAAATTTTAATAATAATCTCATCGAGTCCGGCCAAGGGACCATCCTTCCTCCACCATTATCAGGAGTCTATCTGATCTGTTTAAATTGTTTAAACAAATGCTTTTTGAGGAATTCGAATGTCTTTCCCTGTGTTGTCTGTGGGAAAAGATCAGAAACCGCATGAAAAGTCCTGAGGACTCACAGCGATTCACTCCCCGATACCACATAAATATTGGCGCCATTTAGCTTCTTTTGCGGGAACTTTGTTCGGAAAACATAAATGACGCGCCCGCAGACAGAACAAATAATCGCCGCACGTGTGCCGATGTTGGGCATACATTGGTGGGTACCCCACTGCGATGTGGGCCCACGCTACCCCACTCACAGCCATAATGGGAACGACGAGCTGTGCTCCCTGGGAGGTTCTCTGCCCTATTAATTTCCACCATATCGACCAGTATTTTACCCATATTGTCCAAATGATTTTTTTATTCTGGACACCAACCGCATAGACGCCACTTAGCCATAAGGGCGTCTATACGGTGAGATAAACGAGATCAAACATGCGATATAACGACCTCATGCTGTACTATGCGGTTGGAGTGAAAGTGCCTTGAAAATCTCTTCTCAGGGAGGGCATGGCCCTGTACCTTTTTCAACGCCATATGCTCGCGATGAGATTCATATGCCGAAAAGCCTTCTTCTCTTGCCTTTGGGAACGTGCGATACTCATTATTTCGTACCGGCCTTTTCTTTTTACTATTCAATTTTCACCTCATTTTCATCCGACACTCTCGGCTGAACTTCCATACGCAGCTTTCTCGGTCTTCACAATGCACGTCTTGGAACTGTATTGTGGGAGACAAGGAGAAAAGTGTGAATGGTATCACGTGACAAATAACCGACACGATTCTTCAGCTGTAACGAGATCCGTCAGAGAATAAGAAAGGGAGAGAGCAGAGAGAAATAAAAAATAAATAAGAGGATGATCAAAGAGGAGTATGACAAGTCAATATGGGAATCAAATGACAAAAAGAAAAAAAGGACTTTTGAACGGAGATTAAATTGATGAGGTAAATTGAGATGAGGAGTCAGCGTTGGATTGACGCAGGGACCTCGAACCTCCTTGGTCATTCTCGTAGCCCGTCTCTGAATCGTTTCCATCTCCGTTAGTTCACTTTTACTTGCATGTTTCCAAAATTGAGCCCAATGCTCTAAATGGGGTCTTACTAATGCTGCTTTAAATGGAAGAATGACGCGCAAGTTCTTACTAGCAGTGGATTGTGTCCAAAAATCCTGTTACATTAAGTCACCGTCTCCTACACGTGTGGAGAAAACTTGAGTTTAACCTCGTTTAACGCATTCACGTACTCAGAGACCTATCTTTATTCCGATCAATGTGAAGAATCTTACATCTGCTCTAAACTTCATGAGCCTTCCTTTTTATCCATTTGTCCAAAAGCTCTTGGCTCTCGTCCTATCCTCCTCCCCTCCTTCCCTCTCACCGAATGAGAAATCATTTTTCTCATCGTCGCAAATTGATCGATTTCACCCGAGAGACCCTGATCAAAATCGCTAATGTAAACCACTAATGGAAGCGGTCGTTTGACCCCGCCCTAGGAGACTCCGTTCGCGACTCCTATAAACGCCGACACTTTTCCATTGACTATTATTCTCTCTTTTCTTCCCGACAGCCATTTACGCATCCAGTTACTCGGCCTAACTTGAGTCCTGTGCACCTCCAAGTAAGTCCATAAACTCTTGTTAGGATAGGTATGAAAAGCTTTCGTGGAGACTAAGTAGACGATGTCCAATGGGATTCACTTAATTCCCCCAACCGTCACCAAATCGTAGAATTCGAGCAAGTTGGTGCTGCAATTTCGTCAGCTCCTGAAAACATGCCAAGATCCCCAGATGGAAGAGTTTCCCTTGAGTAATTATAATATTTGGTCCCATAGGATTCTCCCAAGTTTCCAAGTTTCGTGGACTTAGCCTCGATGGAATGAGAACATCTCATCCCGTCATTGGAACCGAATCGGACTGACCACTTGAGCGTGGATGTTGCTGGTCCGAAGCCGCGTTTGTGCCTACCATGACGTAACTCGATGGAACGGCAGAGGAAGAACGGGGTAGTACAACGATGAAGGAGACGGGAGCTGACACGCTGCAGATTGGGCATAGGTAAGAGCTATCTCGCTTGGTTAGAATTAGATACGCCTCGAAGAGGAGAGTGCGGCTCGCTCCGCGATCTAATCTGACGAAACTTCTGAAGCGAGAGGAGAGGCAAGGAAAGCAGAAAATGAAGGAAGGAGGAAACGAAAAAGGGCTCGGCTCATACGTGTAGAAGGTCTTTCTCGCTTTCTCGAACTCTCAACATTTTAATGTAGCTCGCTATGCGCTCCTGACGTAATCCGTTATGTCCTTGTTGCTTTTGCTTTCTTTCAGACTTGGCTTGGGGCTATTGAAGAGTAAATGGAAGCATGACATTGTTGAGTCATTTTAGTTTTTGATTCTGAGAGATATGAGCCGTATATGGAATTAGGAGATCTCAGATAAGAGGCTTCCTGGGTGTGGTCACATACATAAAATCATTTATTATTCCCATAGGTTTTCTCCGCGATATTCGGCAAAACTCGGTTCAAATTCGGTCGTTTCAATTTCGGCAGTGCACATACCACTACTCGCGCTTCCCATTCAATTTCCGCGAGAGTACTTAAGATATCGGCAGCACCATGAAATCTCCTGTTTCTGGTGACCGGTAGGCAGAGAATACATAAAAGAAACTTATGTTCCCATATTAAGAAATCGTTTCTGGGAATTGTGCACGTCATCTATGAATCATGTGATCTGGTTTTCGACATCGCTGAACAGAATTTTCAGCCTTTCGTGAAGAGCTGCAAGGAAAACTGGTTCACCGGGGGGGATCGGTTTTCAATATTCACAAGTGAAAAGTGGTCTAGGTACCTGGGCCTAGTTTCCGTTTTCTTGTCTTTATTGCCGATGAGCCAGTTTTCATTTCAGCTCTTCAATCATTCCTGTATTGTCAAATCGAATGTGAATTTAGAAATCTTTCGAGTCGTCAGTCCGCTTTCTCCTTTGACCTCGAAGAATGGCGAAACCATGATACGACTATGGGGTTCCTTTAAGAACTTCCGGAAGCTCAGAGATGAGATTCATTCCTGTCTGGTAGCTATCACATTTCCAGAGATATGGCAAGGGTGAGGCATGTTTTAGCCTAATGACCTTGCCGTTTTATTGTTGCGTTCTTTGCATGAACAGTGAAAAACGGTCTATTTTATCAACAGGGTGTCGAACGCAGCATGTTTCTTGGAAGAGACACGGACAAATTCGCTTTGCTGTAGAGGAAATTCTTAAGTACTGGCAGCAACAATCTAATGCCACGCCTTCATCGAGTCAGCATGTCGAAATCGAAAGGACCTCTGACGAAAACGAAAGTGCAGTTGTCGAAATTGAAGCGACTGTGGCTGAATTTGATTGGAGAAAAGCTGGGGGAAACCAGATATATGGTAGTTTGGGAACATGCTCCCGTGAGCAAGAAAACGAGACTTCCGGGTATAGGGGTATATGCCATGCTCGCCCAGAGAAGGGAGAGAGGGAGGGGAGAGGGGAAGAGGAAAAACACCCTCATTCCTTTCCTAATTGATCATGACGCTCATGCGCTCGTGATGTACTGCCATAGGAAACCATCACTTTGGGAATCGTGAAGCCTAAGAATGGCCTTTCAGGGAGGGGACGCACTCGATGCTTTTCGACGCCTTAGATCATCGCAGACCCCATTTAACTTCGAAGTCACGTATCTTTCCTTATTGAGGCGTGGTATCCCCAAAGGCTTTTGCTCTGTTTTGAATCTCGAAATACAATGCTCCTTCAATGTCCAGAATGCATAACGAATAAGTTGCTTCAGAGGGACTGCAATGTTCTGCAATATCCTGTTCGACCCTGCATCTGAGTCTTCTGAAACAGGTTCTAGTGGTACGCAGCACACACACACAAACAAAATCCTTATAACTGCATTCAGAGACCAGAATGCGGTTATATGATCTTGCTGTGAGGTTTTTCAGCTGAGCCAAGGAGAGATAGGGTTTCGACTCCTAGATATGTGAATCATGTGGAAGTACCGGATGGTTGAACCATGTGTGAATCAGCAAGACCTCACTTCGAGGTCACGATGATTTACACAATCACATCAATAATTCACATCAATAATCTAACCATGCAGGCAATGATTTCGTACACGGATGCATTGCTCAATGAAATTAGGACTCATGCATCCTTACTCATGCCATCGGGGTTGGCTGTTGGTCTCTGAATGCTGTTATATGGATTTTGTTTGTGTGCTTGCTGCGTACCACTACAACCTGTTACAGAAGACTCAGATACAGAGTCGAACAGTACTAGAACATTGTAGTCCCTATGAATAAACGTATTGTTGTGCATTCTGGACACTGAAGGAGCAGTGCAGTGATTAGTGAGACATTAAGTCACATTGGCACCCCTGATTACATGAGATAACTATGGCATCTTTGAGTGCATGGTCCCCGTAACACCCCGTGCAACTTCAGCTTCCTATGTCATCTCGTTTCTGAGATATCATGGGCTTAAGTGCGGAAGTTCTTTATAATCACCCTGTATTAGGATGTAAGTATACCGTTGTTCTTTGTTTCGTCAATTTCTTCATCGTCTCCATATCGAAAGGATTTCGAAACCGTTGAATATAGATTCCTTCTGCCGCACTGCGTATGCCATTCCACACATTTATTTAATGAGTGACTATTTCTTTTATGTCGACATTGCGGATTCCGACAGCAGATTCCGATCGTAACAAGAAGCCCGGTTTGGAAACCGAGGCGAAGGCCTAGGGGAAATCCAGTTTTTTCGTGAGGTCGCGGGACAAATTTACGGCCCGGCGGTTCCATCAGCCTCTAATGATCTCTGGACCGCGGTTCCCTGCTCTCCGCGGCCTCCTTCGAAATCTATTGCGTTTAGTCCAGGCTGAGGTGCCCCCTTTTTTTTCTCTTATGCAATCGTCATCCCGAGAAAAAGAGAGAGTAGATAAATCCCGAATACAATGCAACACCTGTAGAGACGGGTATGCATAGCTTACTTTGTCTTTTTCCCCACGAAGACAACACTCGGACTTCCTGAATCCATTTCACCAAGGCGCTGTTGAGTGGAACCTTTTTTTGCGGTGGAATCCGACATTCTCCGGTGGGAAAAGACCGAATAAGAGCAATCCAGGTGAGGAAAAGTGAGCCCCTATTAAGTTCCGAAAGAAACCACTTTCAACGACGAGATTCAACTCAATGAACCGTGACCTTCACGGATTAGCGCACCCTCTCTCTTTCTCTCTCTCATTCAAATTTCTAATAGGAAGTACCCTGCGATGCGATGAGTTGATTTCCGTGAACTGTTGAAATTGTGAGCATGTACATAGGTTTTGCGGAATCTAAGGGGATTTTGAATCCTCCTAGTGAGATTCAGAATTTTAATAAACTCGAGAGGCCATTGAAATCGTCTCCAAGTGGAATTTAATGTCTTCATCATCTCGCCTAACATTAGAGATTCCGAATGATCAAGTTTTGCTGCCACTGCTTTCATAATCTCTGCTTCCTCTAAGGAATCTGAATCATCAAGACACTCAAGAAAAGTGGAATTTAGGTTCAGTCGAAACATTATCAAAATAAAGCAGTGTCAATCATTTGTGAAGAGGTAATTGAAGTCAATTAACGGTTAAAAAAATATATAATCATCTCATTTTGAGAGATGACGCGGTTCTCCCCCAGTGATACCTTGTACTTGTAGGTGGATCCTGCACATCCAATAGCGCAGCTGGTTTCTGCCCTTAAAGAGTTAGGCGACAGCGTGACACAACGAAGCTCCGGGACATCTTGCTCGTTTGGCGCGTTCCGGCAGGACGATCATCAATAGAGAATTTGCGGAATGAGGATGGGAATGGGAATGAGACAGCAAACGAAAGTGAGCGGGGTTTAACATTCATTCCCCTGCTCGCATTAACACCTGATCCTCATTCCTGGCCCCCGGATGAGATTCCGCATGCTCTCTGAATGTCAGTGGGGTTTCCGAAGATCTTTCTTGGCCCGCACTGACGCTTTCTAAGACTTCTCTCTTTGTCGATTCTATCACAGCCTTCCACTATTATCTTTGTTCATTGGAGGCAAGCAGTAGCAGGCGCGTCGCTTCAGCAAGCCGTCCACACGGAAGGAGAAGTGCCCGAGGCGGGACAGGGACACATTTTGAGTCGGGGGGCGGGAGAGGATTCGAAAGCCCCTGAACCTGCTAGAACCTGATTTTGGGCGTGATGCGTGATTAGCGGCCTTTAAGCTAAAGAGCACTTTCTTTCCATAGGAGCCCTTGTATTTAAAAAGAGCCATTCAGTAAAGGAGGTTTCAGCTTTCGGGCCTTAATTTCCTCAGGGTGTATTGACATTCGCAAGACATTTAGACGATTTCAATGAGCAAGCTGATTTATCGAAATTCTGCATCCTACATGGGGTATTTCAAAATCCTTAATCCTTAATCCCGAAAACCTTACGACATATAAACCTATATAATACACGATGTCATTCCGCTCGGAAATGCTGAGGTATAGTCCGCTTACGTAGAAACCAGCAGCACGATGAGACCCCTTTCACGCCAGCCAATAAATAACTTCGAGAGAGCTGGTATGAGCGACAGCCGATGAGACATATGCTCATTGATGGGAGTTGTCATGCGGTGCTAACGCGATCGTTAGCAACGATTAAAGAAACCATTCAAAAGGTGGGCCATGGCAAGTCCAGCTGACACATATTGGGATCTTCGATGGGCAATTATGCATTGTTTGTATTTTATATCAGCAAATGCTGATGAGCTTGCACAAATACAATACTTTCTATTCCCATCAGTTGCTTGTGCCCTTCGTGATATTTAACAATAGTAGGTCGTCCTGATCTTCGTCTGATTCTCGATCCATTACTGCTGAATATACTGCCGCCACTGGTCAATTGAAGTATTTGTATTCTGTTAACTTCACTCGGCCTCCAGAATTCGTGCAAGTTCCGAAAAAAGATTCAGATTTACCAACGGTGCCAGAAGAAAAAAATCCTAAACCGAGAGCAGCTGCCATAGACCTCTTTGATAAACCAAAAACAGCAACGAAAGAATTACTTTTTTTTGCTGCAGGCATAAATTAATGGTTCAAGTGTTCTAAAATAACGTATGCGTGTTATATCAGGTCGACGACCATTCATATATTTGAATATACTTTTTCAGACTTTCCCGCTTTTTTCGTGAGTGCAATATATTAGGATGAACAGTAATTGAAAAGTAATTGACATGTCTTCCCGGTGTAACATATCGTGACACGAGATCGAGCTGCTTGAACGACGCGAGATCCATCTGAAAGGTGCATGCGTACATGCTTCTGCGATGAGAGCGAGAGGTCCAGTTTATGAAGGAGAGTTCTGTCTATCTTCTCATTGCACAAAAATGTACAATGGGAAGATAGTGCATATATTTTTTCACGTTTCCATCTTTGCACACGTGCAGAGACAAGGTCCTGGTCATGTTCTCGGGCGTCAACTTCTGGCGGTCCCAAAATTCATTCAATAAAAGAGACGCAATGCTAAGAAGGAAGAAAAGCGAATCCCATCAATTTGGTTCTTCTTTCATGGCACCAGAAGAAGAATACAATGCATATCCCAAGTATCCTAGCAAGCCCCCTAGTATATAACATTTCACCCATATTGAAAAAACTACCTTTTGCAATAACTATGCGAATTTGCATGGAATCCAAGTCGTATCTCAGCCAGTTTCGTCAGTTCTTCGCTAGTTAATTCGCTTCTCAGTCCAATTTCGCTGCCCATATTGGACCGATATGGAGAAACCAACCTTATGCAAGTTTTGCAAATAATTTGGCGCTGCATGGAACTCATATTTCCTGCAATATATCAATCTCGCTGCCTATCGACGTTGAACCCATGTTGACAGTCAGCCACATCAAATCTGGCAGGTAATATTGGAATGACACTCGAAGTGCCACCTTTTGCAATACCCTGATAGTGGGAAGAGGCACGCATGTAAGGAACCAGTACCGATAAGTACGCATGTCCTTTCATCTTGACATCATCTTGACATCTACCAAAGATAGCATACTACATTTTGAAAATATGGCTTTTGGACTTCGAATATAAATATGTATTTAATATTATAGAGCACAGCACTGAATGATTACATTGACATAGATCCAGCTGCACGTCGTACGATCTCATCTGTGCATATGGATATAGGGAGGCCAGTTTCAGATGCGCTCGTCCTATGCGTTCACTTTATTTGTGAGCATTGATCGCAATTAGTTTTACAAGTTTGATGTAGTGCCTAAAGTTTGCAGAAAGAAACACGTAGCTAGCAAATCGTAACCTTTGTATTCCGCTGGGGAAGGGAAAATAGGCAAAGCGAGGAGCGCTTAGAAAGTTCGTTTTTTGAATCGCTTCCTATTGTCCCAGACAGGAAATCTTCTAGGATGTGGCCTCATTTGTACCCTTTCTACATATCTTGAATGTAACAATTCAGCATTGTGAGTCCTTTCCATGAAATGTGACACCGGATTACCTGTACCCAATCCCAATTTTTCTTAGGTTTCTTGTCGGATGGCTGAGTTTAGAAAAGTTTATTCTCTCACTATTGTTTCTAAATACTATTAGCAGAATTTATCTCAAGAGTTGGGTCATTAAATAATGCATGGTGCCTCTGGAAAGGAAACCCTTTGCCTTCCAGCTATCCATCAATGGTTTTCGAATTACGACGTGCTTGGACTTCATAAGAAGATGCCCCTTCCCCTTCCCCAAAGCAGTCCCTAATGGTAGGACATTAGTGGAGCGAAGAAACTCGTCGAAGACTCTCACCTCACTACTTGGCAGATCAGATGAATAGTTGGAAAACTGGAGAATTTTTAAGGCTTCTCTTTAGGAAAAGAGAAGCTGCAAGGAAAGGAATGTCATGGAAGAGGATTTCAAGGAAGCACCAAGTTGAGCTTTGACATGCATTTCTATGAGACTACCATCTGTCTGGTGATCTCATGCCAAATTTCACGATATGAACTGACACTGCTGAATTTTTATGTATTTACTATTTATTAATACTAAGGAAACAATATCTCTGCAGAATGTCATGTCTCTCGGATAATAGGAAGTGGTTAAATGCACGAACTTTCCGAGTGTCCCTTGCATATGACGCAATAATACTGGGAAAAAAGCAGAGATTTCCGGAGAGATACATGCATGCATGTATGGGGCCAGCTGAGTGAACGGTAGCCGCTTTATGAGGGCTTCAGGGAAAGTGTGCTCTCTCCTTTTTGTTCTTACTTCCCACGTCAGCCCTCTCTCGTACATCCACGAACTTCACCGAGTTTTTGCCTCATTGTTTCAAAAGTAAACTCAAAGCGGATATGTGAAGTCTCCGCCGTAATGTAACCTGCCATTTCGAGAACAAATCAAAGTTGCAGCTTTATAGCACTTTAAATATACCTTTAATTTTTTCCTAATAGAAGCACTGTATTTGAGTAATTGAAAACATTAAATAGAATATTGTAGAAATCTGTTGAGAATATTGACTAATCGTGTGTCTACATCGGTCTGGCAATTTTTGCTCGAAGGAATCCTCCGAAATTTTCCTACTCTGCAAGTACTCTGAAAATACTCAGCAAGTTCATCATTGCATGCTTAGTTGCCGGTGCCCCTAAAAAGTACACGCATTTGTTGAGAGGAATTAAGATCATACCTGTACCTTGTTAGCCCGGATTAATAGTGCCTCGGAGACGAATGAAGATGTTTCAAATATATTAGACGAAGTCACTACTTCGCTAAAGGAACTTTTCAGTACGGCCAATTGCGAAATACTTGAGACTTCTATAAGAAACACCGTCAAGGCGAGGAACCCCATACCTAACTCATCGATATCAGTCCAGCAGTTTTTGCTAAAGGGCACCCAGTTGACTTATAAATGGTACGTGCTTTTCAATATTTTAACAACTTGTTCAGTTCGAGGTATGCCAAAAATGCTCACCGTTGCTCTACGAAAATTCAAGTATGCATTCTTTTTTCTAACATTTATTTAATACTTCGCTGAAGTATTTACGTACTTTCAAATTTCCGAAACTACTGGACCGTCACGAATGCAAATGGGGGACTCCGAGACCTCGCCGAATGAAGGGAGGAAGGAAGTATGTCAATTTTCCGTTTCATTTCATGCGTGAATGTGATTTTTTCTTTAGGACAGGGAGTTTTGCAACACAGGGAAGAGCTAGACTGGTTTCCACTATAATTACTACTCAAAGGTGTTAGCGCGTCGGACATCTCTGTAGGTTTATGTATTGAATATGAGTAAAAGATGCAGACTCACGAATGGCAGAAGCATATTGAAGTAAAAATGAGAAATCTGGGAACACGACTAGACTCGATGGAGACTTGCGAAAGACTGACCACGAAGGGAGAGCGACTCAAGGTCTTTCTTCTTAAAAGTTTCCCTCTCTCTTCTCTCTGGACACTCTCTCCTGATATCTCTTTTCACTTTCTCTTTCCCTGATACCTGGGTTACAATAGTCGTCCGCTCCGAATGACATCATCCCCTACGGGACGGAAGCACCAAAGGAGATTGCCGTCACGTTCGAATCGAACTTGACCCGGAAAAGGAGGAGAAAGAAAAATGATCGTTCCGCATTTCCTGGGGAAGGAAAACGTCCTTGGACCACGCCCAAAAGATGCCGTGTCTGGACCGGAGGGAATTACGACTGACGTTAAAGGCCTCTCGCACGGGTTCTGTTCCTTCTTCCGCCATTCTTGACATTTACAAATTTGTCCACTGGCGATTGAAGTCCCTGAGCCAGGAGCCTTCCGCATCCAACAATCTCTTAGTACCTTCCTTCGTCTGTGTAACCTTGTTTCTCATTTTTGAGCTATAGGACGTTCCTTCAACTCGATGAGATCCAGCTTTTCACATATTCGAGATCCAAGATTCGGAACTGAGGGTGTAAAATTAGAAGCGATAACGATGACGACGAATGCGGTCTTCACTAGCGAGAACGACTTATCAATGAACCGAGTAGCGTAAAGGAAAGCCTCCAGTTTGACAATAGATAAAGTCTGGTGTTGGAGTGCTAGATTTATCGTTTATACATATCAGAAAGCAAATATTCAGAACTTTAATTCCTGGAAGTTTAAAGAATGCATGGGTCGTTTGGATGATAAAATAAACACCGTCATTCAGATGTCGATTTAAAAAAAAAAACAAGCTTTTTCATGTACCAGGATGCAGTTGTTTCAGCAGTGCTCAGCTGTGAATTGTGAATGCAGTACCTCATTTGCCTCGAAAAAGCCTGTTTCTATGACTGTGCCGTGATTTTTACTGTTCATTGCCATCATGTCGCAATTGACATGGAAAAGCCTCACTGTTATGAAGGTGTGTTTTCAAAATTAGGGCTGGAGAGGGAAGAGACCACACGAAACCCAGTCCATGATGTGATTGAAAACTGACTATACTCTTCCCTCTCCAGTTCTCATTTCCAAAACACACCTTTATCAAATTGGAGCTTTCCTTCCTCAGTTGTAGTTTGGATATACTGCACGGTCAAGACCATTATACCAAGAACACCGCCATGAAAACTGCCTTTATAGCGCAAAATAAGAGAAATCTTTTAGCATTGCTGAAACCGCTCCAACCAGTTAGGTGGGAAAACTAAATTTTCTTGCTGAAGTTTGACTTACTTTTTCTCCTGATGAGTAGACTTTTCTTTCTTGCTTTGCTTTCTGTAAATGAAATTTTGTGCATTTTCCATGTGATTCAAAATAGAAATGATGAACCTAGTTTTTCTACAATTTTTTTAATTATAAAGCATCATATGGGTGCTATTTTTTTTTTACCGACCTTATACGCACAATACGCATTTAGCATTTCTGCTCTACAAATTCTCACTTTACGTGTGGTGATCAAAAAGTTCAAAGCCTGAGGCACTTCCAGGTGCAATACACCTTCGCTAATTTAATCATGAGACGACAAGCGTCTTTGATGGTGACTGGCAAAATTTCAACATATTTGTCAGTTAAATATAACTTTTATGAATGTTTGCAAGGGATGAAAAGTGACTTGAATGCTGTGATGAATTTTCTGGCTTCTTGGGAGTCGATCTCCATGGAGATCTTTCGTAGAGGTATCAGTAGGATCCTATCCTCTTAGCTGCTGAGAGATCGACCCCTCAGAAGCTAGTAAATTCATTGCAGCATTCATGTCACTTTTTATACCCTTTCAGCAGACCTTTTGGTAGCACATTGAAAGAAATTCATAGAAGTTATATTTAACTGACAAATACCCCCTCATATGTTGACATTTTGCCTGTCACCATCAAAGATATCTGTCTTCTCATGATAAAAGTAAAAAGTATATTGCAACTGGAAGTGCCTCAGGCTTAGACCTTTTTGATCACCCCACGTACTACCGTACTGGTAGGGTTCAAAATTTAAAATTTGGGCGGGGTGGAAGACCCCATGAAGTCTGGGTGCGCACTTCCTGATCACTCATAAAGGCTGTTTTGTTGGGGTTCCTTGCGATACTATTAATAAGGACGTATCTTACTGAAGGAGTAGCAAGCATGATTGAATAGAGAGAGGGGGGGGGGGAAGGAAATACCATGATCCCCCGATTGCTTTTGGGGTGTTGCTTTATTCAGTTAATCTACCAATTTCTGCTAGGTTTTCTGAGGGGTAAGGTCAGATAAAACAGTATGCCTAATCAATGAAATAATCAACAGTCCTGTCGAGACCAGTCGGGACTCTAGAAATATTGTTCAGTTACGGAGGAAACGTGGACATAAGCTGAAGGCAGAAATTAATTTGAGCAGGAGCTCCCCCCCCCCTTCCCCCTCTTCCCTCCTCCCCTCCTTGACATTCATCTGTCATAATAGTGGGCCTCCCCTTACAAAAATCCTTCGTACGCTACTACACTGTACGCTACTCTGAACTCGGATTCTTCATTTCCCAGAAATTAATCCCCGATTCAGAAGGTGAGAAGTTGTGTTTGGGGGGGACCTGATTACACTGCAATTCTAATCCTTGAAGGTGCTATCATGCCTTTCAATTCTGCAACTTGGAAAAGGCTCGGGTGGTAGTACTCCTCCTGGTGGATGGAGCGAAAGCCCCTCCGTTAAGTCAACGTTCATAGGGTATAGGTTTGGATAGGGGGCACTTTCGCCCCTTATGATATCCTGTCAAGGTCGAACGTTCATGTATAACAGGGATTGCCTAACACCTCTTGAAGATAGATAATTCTGCGGGAACATCCACTTACAGCCACATTGCTCCCTTTTTTGCTTTGTCCATGAAGGTGTCTGACTCCTTCTTAACCATTTATGTGGGGAGTTTTCAATCCACGGGTTTACCACTAATGGGGAGTTTTTGCCAGTAGAGAAGACTGATTTTATATTTTGAACAGTTTTTATTATTATTGATGATTTGCGCGATTTCTCATGGAGCTCACTTGTCATACCCACTAAATGTACTCGGAGAATTATCGTTACGGAGATATCTGTCATACTCAGGTAAGAGGTTGAAGCTAGTTTCGGCACGGGACAACCGTTACATCATTAAACGCGCTCCACGCATTCATGACCCTACAAGCAGTGAACGTAGCCAGGATTTCGCCAGGATTTCCCCACCGTTCCGCTTAGCGGAACGGTGGGGGTGGGGGCTAGAATTTCCCTTACATCTTCCCTTACTTCTACGCCACTGCCTGCAAGTGAAAAATTCATTCTCGCAAGTTGAATTTCACTTTGGGGTAACGCCACATGAACCGGCTCCTTCTCCTTTTATCGCTGCATCAAGTTGGAAGAATCTACCATGCTCCACATGATCGATTCCATTGACCTCTAACGCCTGGATGAGTTACCCCCTCATTAATCTTTTCTCGAGCGAATTTAGTTCAACCCTTCTAAACGTTTCTCATATGAAAGTCCTCTTACCTCTTTCATCATTACTGTAGCCCGCCTCAGGACCCTCTCAAGGGCCGTAAGATTGAAAGAGCCGCGAGATTCGTTCCGGTATTGATAAAAGAACGCGACAGGTGGTTGTGGCTCCATGACATTTCACTCAGAATTGAACCTGGACGTGTAACATGTATGCATGTACGTATGCATTCTTAGTAAAACGAAAAATTGAGGTCCACGAAAAGACCCATACCAGGCTTTTCTGGGGAGGAAATTTAGAATGAAAAGGATTCGCATTTTCTTTCCTGAATTTTGACTTTTACCCAAAGAGTCAGGAAGTATTCATAGTTTTCTTGCACGAGTAGTAAATTGATTCGATGCATTATCTACCAGATGAATGCTCGCAAAATAGTCTGAAACTTTCCTGTCCTACATTTTATGTGGCGCTGGTCACGGTTTGAAAAGATTTGAAGTATCGAAGACGCTGACCGGGGGATGGCCGCACGCTTTCGCTTCTTCAACCGTTGTCAGCTGATCGGCCCAACGTTCAACCTAGCCTACATGAATTTATATCGCTATCATCCGTCCTTCCATGAATTTTGATACTCTCCTGTTTTCGTCTTAACTGTTTTGGATTTCCTCAGTACAATATGGCAGGTATGTTCTTAGTGTTATTGGTATAGCATCGGACTTATTCTCAGACCGATTCAGTGTATTATATAATAGCCTAAGGTTATTTCATAATGAACTATGGAGAAAGTTTTACTTTAGCCAATGATTTGACATGCTACTACGTTGGATATGTTGTGGAGCAGCACAAATTCAATAGGGCTGATCTTTGGAAAGGAAAATTCTTAGGCTTCCCCTTTTGTAACTCCTTTTTGCTGGTACACGCACATGGGGCGCTTCAAAGAAATGTCCATAGAAAAGCCTACGCTTGCCTCAAAATGTACATCAAGTACATACAAATGCTCACATGATAAATACTTAATTTTAATTTACTTTATTGTTATAACTTCACATACAACAAAGAGCCTTTGGAGATTACCTTTTACCTTCCTTTCTGGTTCATGATGAGCTCCATGATTTCTTGAGATGACTTGAAATGCCACAGAGGAAAATGTAGAATAAAATCATATAGTCTGTTCTTGGATGCTTTGAACGGGAGCATCATCGTCGCCTCCCCTTACTCCTCATGGAGCAAAAGGAGTTTGTCAATCATGAGTAGTTAGAGACATGTCCGAGCCTTGTTTATGTTTTTTTTTTCTCAGATTATCCCATCAGGAACTCCACCATTCAGATCTCCCTAGAATTGATATGTCCCTATCTCCAACATAGTTTCAGGCAGCCACTATCATACTAACTGCCCCATTGCCATTGAAAAGAGTCAAGAACATGAACAAATATGCAATGTTTAACCCATAGACCTGACTCTGACTTCAAGTGACCTGTGACCCACATTTCTCTGCATTCCTGGAACAAGTTCTTTCATTGATCCAGCATTGAAAATGTCATAGGAATATATATGTCATTATGTTCTGTTTCTATGATTATCATATTTATGATTATCAATTTAATGTATTGCATATAATTCACTACTTATGTTAAATTTGCTATGTTTGTTTTTTAAGATGAAGAAACTTAACCATGAAACATTAGAAAAACACAGGTGCATTTTTTCTTGTCCAAGTTTTTTCTCTGGACTTAATATGTTATATTTTATCCTGGCATTTTCTTGTTCATTAGTGTATGGGGATGCTTTAATCCAAAATTCCAGAATTAGACAAAAATTGTACTTTTTGTTCTGCAGCATTTTTTTACGAGTATTCTATCACATATGGTGCATAGTTGATCTTAAAGTTAAGATAGCCAGTCAGTAATATCTAATATAAAATGAAGGTATGCTTAAGTACTTTTATATGTCTCTAAACTCTACTGCAATTTCCTTATATAGGTAACTCTGTTTCATAAAAGTAAAAAAACAAAACTTTGCATCTCAGCTTGAGACACTGTATAATTTCAAGTTTTTTCACTTTGGGATAGAGTGATGCAAGTGTCTGGAAGTTCCATGTTTGTCATAAGCTCCTCTTTGAATCCCTAAGAGGAGTGTGGTAACTTTGAAAATATGGAAGTTGGAGAAAACTCAAATGAATGTTGGTACAGACTTTATCAGCCCTTGGAAAGTTTCTTCTGAAACTGACTCTGATATTTATACTGTTTTAATAATTAAAGTCAATTTTGGGACCATTCTTGGCTAATTTTTTATTTAGCTTTGCAGCTGCTATTACAGAATAACTTGCTTTTTAAAATCTACTAAAAGTTCAAAATCTACCATTTTTGACCATTCTGACAAGTATCCTAGTTCCATTCTCTGGGTGGTTCACAGAATCCAAGGAAGAAATGGCATGGCACAGAAAATATCACCAGCTTGATTTAAGTCAATGTGATATACTAGAATTAGCTTATCAGTCAATACTGCTATAAATAGGTTAAAATATCATGTAGTGCTGCAGATGCTGATATGATAGGATCCTTTCCTGACATAGGGAAGCGGAAATCCAGGCCTCCAAGGAAGGTGATCAACCCCACTGTAACCACCTCACCAGCATTGCTTGATGATGGGCCATGTACAAGAGAGACAAGTGTAAAGGAAGAAGTCACTACTCCTCAGAGATATGGAGACCCTGAATCAACAAGCCGTCTGCTTCAGTGCATCTCTCCTCACATCACTCAGCAGAATCATCAAATCACTGAATATTTTACTCCTAAGAAGGAAGAGAGGAGAAGTCCAGTGCCTATGGAACAAGAGTCAAGACTCAGACCAAATAAAACATACTTTGAAGATGAGGGGAAGGAAAACCAGCATCATCTCAATGGCCTTAGATTGCCTGAGCAAGGTAGGGTCCAAAGCTCTTAATAGACAATGAATATGTAATGGTCATGTCATGCTATTGGGACTCTTTGTAAGAAGGTGTCCTGTTACAGTGTCATCCAAATTGAGTTATTGCCAAGAGCTATCCAAAACACATGAAATATATTGTGAGCTTTGAATCTAACTATTCCTATCAGAGCAAAGGTGGCTAGTAAAGTGTCTTGTTAGTAAAGACATGGGATCAAGTGAACTACAGTGGATTTTGGACAATTCTTAACCTTTAAAGATAGTCTTAATGTGACCCCAATGACCTAAAGAATGACTTATTCAATTGAATGCTGTTCTTGAATGAATGAAGCTAAAGATAATAATAGAAACCCAAATAGAAGTCTGGATTCTATTTGTTTCAAATGCAGTTTGGCTGATATTCACATTGTTGTGGGTAGCATACATGGTATTGCTCACCCATCCCATAGCACTTACCTTTGCTGCTGATATTTGGAATGTTCGTCTGATTAAGGTTAATGAATTTGACACCACAAATTCGAGTATTTCTTCTCATTCTGGAATGGAACACCTTAATGGGTGCACTCAAATGAACTTTAGCATTCTACACACTAAGTTCATAAATAATTGTTTTTTTTTTTTTCAATTTCCCTGATGTAGCAAGATCAAGGTCTTTTCCCATAATTCTGAGACATGCCATTCATTTCTGTGATAAGTGTCTATAGGAGGTTAGAAGAAGAGCTGAGGGAATTTTTAAAATCATTTAGTCAATCATGATAATAGAACTCTTACCCTATAGTAAGTGACTTGTAGTGCTTTTCAATTTATTTATTTTTTAAAGGAATTTTCCCACTCAGTTCTTATTCCTATCCAGGGGCACTTCCTATGTATGAGTTTCATTACCAAATGAACAAATATCTGTCTCAAGTGACAAATACTATAAATTATAATTTTTTAATGTGGGCCTTTTCACTAATGAGGCTATTCTTCGGGTTAGGGGGAAAGTTAATGCATGCTTCTTCTACTTGGAAAGTGAAGCTTGGCCTTGAATTATGTTCTCAATGGCTCAGATATAACACTACAGTTACTGATATAGCTTGTACCCATTACATTGTCATATTTCTTGTATCATTTCAGATTCATTCAGGGACCCTGCCACCTCCTCAAGCAGAGTTCACTATCACCGTATTCAGAGTCCAGTGGAGGAGTTTGAATTGGAAAGTCATGTAAATCTCTCACCTGTATCTGGGATCTCAAAACTTCGTATTCGCCTGACTCCAAGGGGTGGTGCAAGAGTGGTGGGGCGGAAGCCTTCCTCCAGTCGTCCTCGTGCCAGAAAAAAGTAGTGAACATACCTTTTATTGTCCTTTGTTTTTCAATATGTCCTTCTTTAGAGTTGATGGGATCATGTGGTAATAGGTTATTGGACCAGGCTGAGAAAGGCAAGACTTTGGAAGCTTCCAAGATGCTCCCACTAACTGAATACTTCCCTGTACGGCGAAGCAACCGCAAAACCAAAGCCACTCTCCTCGAGGAGCAAAGGAGTTCCATTGAAGAGGCCATTGTTCTTCAAGCTGAAGAAGGATTGGAGGTTAGTGATTGAGTCATAATGAAACTTTTTGAAAAGATTCATAAAAGAAAAAAAAAAGTGACAAATGCAGAAGTTAGGAATGGATGAATTAGCATATTTGCAGAGTACACTCTTGCTGAATTCATCTCCTTTATTTCCTAGCAAGAAGAATCTGATGAGGTTTGACAGAACAAAGCAACCCTTGGCATGACTCAGCATTAGAACTCAAGCTCTTTGATTGGGATTTTTGCAGGAAATCTCTGAAATGAGCCAGCCTGTGCTTTAAGCAGCATATTGCAGAGATTTAGGTGAAGGGAAAAGTAAAATAAAAGCAGGGTGGGAGGGGAACGTCGAGGAAGTCCCGAAGTCCGAAGAGTCCACGAGAGTGGCCCGATTCTATCAACTGCCATTTGACAAGAAAGTTGAGGTATATTTGGAAAGTGAAAGTCATGTTTAAAAAATTAAAGTTTTGAATTAGTGAATCACCTCCAAAAAGACCTCTAAAAAATCAGGGAAATTGATTCTAAAATGCAGAATTTATGGGAATCTTGCATGTTAGTGTTAATCTAATGATCTGGGTACTAAGAGTTCAGAGTTGGACTGAAATCAAAGCAAAGTATGGCACTTAGATGTAGAAAGCAATATACTAAGATAAACACCCTACTCAAAATCATATTCATACTTGTTCTATGGTACCTGCTAAGATGGGAGAACAGAGAAAAAGAACAGAAACACAAGAAACAGATTCTGTATTTTTATTGGTTGCAAATTGTTCACAGATTAGGTGGAAAGTATGATTCCCTATTGCCATTGGTGGGAAGTGGGCTTCCCAACACAAGAATTTGTGTGGTGGGAAGTATAATTCTCATGGTCCACAAAAGGGTAAAAAAAAAAGGAAATAAGCAGGGACAAGAATGGAGTTTATTTTTCTCATATAAGAATATTAGCTATTTATACAGTATCAAATGCTCTGTGTCCTTGATACTGTTCAAAAGTTATAAATGAAAATAAAAAAATAAATTTTTTTTAGACTCAAAAGTGAGTGAAGCATAAGAATTTACATTCAGTGAAGTTTTATTCCTAACCTAGTTCATTTTGTTCCTTTTAAAGATTGCTCTATTGGTCTTGAACTTGAACACCAGCTGTTTCAAGTGCATACATGGAAGTTTCATTAACCCTCTGTATCCCATGCATAGGAAAAAATATATCCATTGACATAAACAACTCAAAAATACACAGTATATCTCCTCAGAACTTTATTTTAAAATTTTAAACTCTTTGTGCTGTTATAAAACAGATTTTTACATTTGTGTCACAATGGGCTGAAACAGTTCAAAATTGCAGAGATAAAATGAGTAGAAAAGTCATATAATGAGCAAATGTGTATGAGAGTAATAAGTTGTTAGGGAATCAAAGGAGTAGAAGTAAAAATAATTGCATATTGCATATGTGGGTGTGCCTTGAAGCTTACAATGGACCTCGGTGGTGTAACTATAGAACTCTTTGTAATTTAAAATATACCTGAACTACAGTTACTTTGAAGTTATGTTGGGTTGGCAGATGGCAGATGATAGTAGGTGCATCATGGCACCAGAATAACCAGTAAAATTCTCATTTGACTTTGTTGTCATAGCAGACAATCTTAGTCCTAAAGTGTTTAAATTCCTGCTGCCATGTCTACATACCATGATTTAATTTTTAAATGGGATGTCTTTGCCTGTGCACTGGTGTACAAAATTTATAAATACCAAGCACCCAACAAGTGTAATACTGTGTCAAAAACACAAAAGGTTAAGAAGGGGTGAAAAAGAAAAGGTTTTAGAAATTCTCTTTCACAACTTCCTGTCAGGCAATAGCCTGGAGCAAGGGGTTATCATTTCTTTATATCATCATGCTTTAATATTTCAACATTGGTAATGTTTTGCTGACTCTGCTTCATAAGTTGAACCTTAACATCAGATATCCTGACAGTTTCATCAATTTATACAATAGCATTACAATTTTACAAACAAGGTCAGAATAGAACAGAAAAGGGGGAAAAAAATTTTATCTTCTCTATTTCAGTTTCTTCTAAGTATTAGTTTTTAGCTCCATTTTTACCCTCCATATTTTCCTATTAATCTATTTGGTTTGGTTTCTTTCTGAAGTCCTTTTGTGAAGAAATGAGAATTAATAATGAAAATTATGTCATAGGTGGAGGAATTTACAGGAAAGGGTCGTGGTGTGGTAGCATCACGTGCCTTTGCCAAGGGTGATTATGTTGTCGAGTATGCTGGAGATCTCATCGATATGCAGGAGGCTGAGAAGAGGGAAGCCGAATATTCACGGGATACCTCCAAAGGCTGCTATATGTATTACTTCCAGCATAATGCTATGCAATTCTGGTAAGTAGCTTATGTAAAATGTCACATAAAATGCTGTGTAAGAAACAAACTTTTTTGTTAAGGATGGAGACAATTAAAGTACTTTCATAAATCAAGCCAATCAGAATAATTGGTTTGACTTATGAATAGTAATTTCATGTAAGCCTTCAAATGAATGGGAAAAGGTAAAATAATTATTTATATTATTGCAGATAACCTCCTCCAGGGATGTCATGCTCAGAAGGTTCTCGATCAACATTCAGTATAAGAAAGTACCTGTCCTCAGTTTTTACTCTCAGATTCTTGAAGAACAACATAAAAGTTGATGAATGTGGAACTAAACTAGGACTACTTTAGCCTGTGATCAATTCTGTAGATAATGAATGGGGTTAGAGCTGGATTTAAGAAACAATATTCAATCTTGAATTCATTTGTTGGTTCCAAATGGGTGTATGAGATGGTGACAGTGCATATGAATAGAATGTGTATCTGCATGCACAAATATCTATGATGAATAATGAATTTTATTTTTCCAGATTGACATACATTTTAATGAGCATGATTTAGCTTCCTTGATATCGGATTGCAATAATTCAAATAATGAAGTTTCCACTCCTTTATGCCAAGTGTATAAGTTCTGATGTTTTGCTCCTGTCTCATGTTCCTCAGTTGGAATGAAATTGCTAAGGAATTTCATGGAATAGTCAGAATTGAAAGAACCCACTTCAATAAGTTAGTTGAAGTCAGTAAAAGTGTGGATGCATTGAGTGAGGAAACAGCCTCAGTCGGTCAGAAATAAGTTTCAGCTGAGACTTGTTTATGTTTCAGTGTGGATGCAACCCAGGAATCGACCCGGGTTGGGCGACTGATCAACCACAGCCGACTGAAGGCAAACCTGGTCCCCAAGGCATATGTTGTGAAAGGAAAGCCTCATTTAGTGTTTGTGGCCAAACGAGACATATCACCAGGAGAGGAATTCCTTTATGACTATGGAGATCGAAGCAAGGAGAGCCTCAGGCATCATCCCTGGCTTGCTTACTGACACCAATACATCAGTACTATTTGTTTCTATTGAAGAAATTTCTTTTTTCTGTGTGATCTCATCCTATGCCTAATGCTGCATTCACAACAATTGGGAGTTTTTGAGTTGATGTTCAGTTTACAAGCATTTCTCTTCTCCTGTGCTTCCTCTTGTATCATTGATTCGTCTGATTTCATTTCCGTAAGGAAATAGGAAAAGCATGAATTTGAGACTATATTCCTTGGCCAACTGTCATTTCATTGCATCTGATTCAGTGCAAAGGCTTGTGTTGTTTCCAATTTTTGTGTGGATGTTGAATGCAAATCGTAATAACCCCCTTGAATGGCCTCTGAAATTGTGACAATTCTTGATTAACACTCAGAGACAGCTCCTTCATATTGGAGGTTTGAGCTGAGTCCCCTTGCCCAGCCTGGCCAAAGTCTCAAAATATGGAATTTTTCTTTTTTATCATTATTGCACTCGTTCTCCCATCTGGTTTCATCATGCATGTGTATGCTGCTGTTCCAAGATTTGGATCTGATTTTTTTTTTTTTTGCTGCATGTAATATCTTGTATCTCATAAAGTTGCCTTATTGCTCTTTTGTTAGCTTTTTCTTCTGCTATATCTTGGCCCAAAAATTCCAGGCCATTGAATAGCAAGTTAAGTTGAACTTTTACCTGGGACATGGCAGGCATAAATGCATTTGGCATTGAAGATAGATTGGTCACAGTTGTGTGGTGCATAATAAAGGCAAACCATAACGGACTGGGAATATGAGCCTGGCTGTAAAATGTAAGAGTAAGTCGAATGCCATTGAATTTGATGCTCATTTGCAAGTTGCAGGCATCTTTTTGAAGATGATGCAGTCATCCAATTTTTTTGTAAGGCTCCTTTCTTTGAAAGCGAATTGAGGCTGCCTGTGCAATCACTTGAATGATTGCGTGTATGTCAATACCATTGTTTCTCGTGGATGTTTCATTGCAGTCTGTTCCATGACCGTGAATGAGCATCTATAATGAACGCCGTAAAGCATTATTATATGGAGGGGTCTCCCCGACTTTGCCCCGCAGGCTAAATGTGACATTTTACAGCCATGTTTAGAATGTTCGATAAAAGAAAACCGTCTCGGAATTTCCCATGAGGTGGAATGCTGGGAGTAGATAAAGTATGTGATCTACGCGTTCCAATCCGCAACGTTCTTCGGTACTCAAGTTCAGAATTTTTTATTAGCGTCTCCGTTCTGCCCTAAAACCTAGCTCGGCTTTGCCGCTAGAGGATCGGCTTTCTGCTGAGCTCGAATCCGTTGTCCAGGATTGAGAACATCCGAAGACGTTCAAAGGCCTGCGTGGGACTCCATCAATTTGGGATAGGCTGCGGAAAATGCGTAGATAGGTGATCACCCGCTCCTGGCAGTCGCAAAAACAGTTTCCTTTGAGAGAACGAGCGGGGCTGAAACTCAAAATCCTGCTTATGACGCTTGGCTAAAGTGAGAGTGAGCATTGACCTACCCACGTTATTCATCTACAGTCCCTCGATTCGTGTTTTTATCGCAAAATATAAGGGGGAAAGGTACAAAGTTCCCATAAACCTAAACGTCGATCGTATCTCGGTGCTCAGCGACGTCATCGATCAAAACACGAACGTCTTGTGAAGAAAGATCCGGTAGTGTTCGTCATAGTCAAGAAGCTGCTGGGAGAGAACCGAGACGCTCCAGGGTACATGGAAAATTGCACCTAAGGGATGTAACAAGCATTGTCATCTGTTCGTTTCCTTCAAAAATATATGTACTTTAAAAAATTAAGGCTGAAACCTCTAGTTAACGGTCCTTTAACAAAGCATGGACTCCTATGGGAGCAAAATAGCTTTTTTAAAAGGCCGCTTCATCTCCCTAAATGAGATTTGTGCTTTCGGGCCTTATTCACCAAGAAAAAAAATTTCTCCGCGCAAGGAAATGTTCTCCAAATCCCGATGAGAATCGACTGTATGATAAATATTTAAAAATAATATATATATATTAAAGAGTTGCACAAAAGATGAGAATAGGGCCTTCGATTCACCCGCTTTTCGAATCGGGATTTCTCAGCGATTGTTCTTTTTATACCGACCAAGAGCTTGCTTCTCGGTCTGGACTTCGTGCGGACGTGACTCGTGGGGCAATCCACGAATCCACTCCAGCGAAACCGCGCCTTGCCCTTTCGTGCGGAGCACATGCAACTTTCTCGTGTGGAATCCACTCGTGGAAACGCAAAACGCTCGCCGAAACCACATTCGAAGGCAGGCTCATCTGATCTCTCCGAAACCCATTTCCTGCGAGCGTCCGAGAGCACTTTTGTTCTTTCGGGTACGAGCGCTGTACCGCTTCCGAAGTTTCCACCAACCTCGTCCAGAGTTAATAATGCTCTTGCTGCCGACCCGATCCGAAGCGAGAAATCTTCGTCTGCATGATGCTTCGCAACCGGCCCTTCCTCCGTCCGAGTGGAAGAAGCGAATTTCGCGAGCCACAGATGAGAGTTCCTCGCGGTCGCAGCGATGATTTCGCTCCCCCGACGAGAGGACGACACTTCGAATACCGGCTGAATGTAAGGTTGCGACATACCGTATTCGGAGGGATCATCGACACTCACGTTGCGGGCGACTCGTTGCTAGGCAATAAATAATCGGAAAGAAATCCCCGTGCACATCGGCGGGCTCAAAGTCGGAGAAGAGACAGCCGTCGGATGCGGGAGACGTGCGAAACGTGCCGTCCCCAAACCACCTTTTGGCATTTGCAATTCGGCAAGATTGCCTTCGCTTGGTGCATCCTCCATGTCGAAAGTTCGCAGGAAAAATTAACCCAAACGCCTCCATCGCATGAGAATCTAAAACTGGTTTCCGATTAGCGCAAGGTCATAGGAATGAAAGCGAGGATTTATTGAGCACACTGCAGCGTCATCTGACGTTGCAATGTTTCATTGCGAAAACGTTGCTATTCACCCTCGTAGATTCCGTCTTTCGACCTGTGAAGTTCGCTCTGGAAAGTCTGTGCAAGGTTCTTCCATTTGCGTCCAGGAATGTGGGCAAGTTCCCCCCCAGCTTTCGTATTAAACTAAGTGACTTCCTGGGGAAATAGCTGGATGGCAGTTTTTTCCCACAGGATGAGAGATATGATACAGGCGACAACGAATGCCAATATTTTCATTCTCGCTGTTGCCACGAATTAAGTCGATCGCGAAAAAGGACCGACCGCAATATTTTGTTCATGCGTATTGGAAGTGCTCATGGAGTTGAGGGTCTTCGTCGACATTCCGGGTGGCCCCCCCCCCCAAAAAAAAAAAACGTTCCGAACTTCGTGCGGCTGCAGACGGGACACCACGCTAAGCATCGTCTTGAAATGTTCAGTCATACCCAATATAGGTAGGTGGCTTTAGGAAAATTTCAATGAAATTCCTCGCTCTGAACACGAGTAAGAGCTCTTTCCGTACCAGTCGTCGAACGAGCAAGTGCGTCAGTGCATTTGCCGGCGGGATGCTTCTGCCCGCGATCCGAAGAGGACACATCCATGGAGGACCCATCAAGCAGTTCTTTCATCGAATTCAGGCCGCGTTCCTTTGCACACTTGCTCTTTTGACTTCGCTCGGGAGAAAAATTGTTACTCACGTAGTTTACAACCAATTTCGAGGAAAATTTTTTTTTACATGACCTGCAAACGTTGCACATAAAAGCCTGTAGATTTCCTGTCGATAACTCACCGTCTACAGGCGTGTAAAGTTCGGAACGTTTTTTTTGGGTCACCCGGTATTACCTCTAGATCCATGGTGTCCAATACGTTCGCCACTCGTCACATGCGGCGAATCGACCATCAGTTATAGTTTTTCTTTTTTCAAAAGATTGCGCATTATTTATTATTATTATTATTAATATTGCATATATTTTGCATCGTATGGAGAATATGGTGACCTGATCGCCACAAGTTTGGCGAGCATCGAAATCCTATTGGACACCAATGCTCTAGACCAGTAAATCGAGGAGAAATGGAAATCTCTCTGCTGCGACATCGAATGCCGCTTCTTTAGATTTAGAAGGGTCGAATCTCTGATGCCCTTTCCGAAACGCACTATTTCCCCATACTTCTCAGGGTCGAGGAGCAGTGCATGTGGGACTGACAGCGTTTCTAGATGGCCGACCGTATCTTCCCGAGTCAGATGGTGAGCCGACGGGATAGACTTATAGTACGTGTGGTGTATAGTATGCTGCATATGTAGAGTATCGTCGGGATATTTTATGGTGGTAGAATTCGGACGATGCGCCTTCAGGGAATCGGTAGAGAAAAGGAGACAGCACTCCTCTCGAAAGCACACCTTTTCGACGAGGCTGACATGGAGATCGTTGTCAGCTGATTCGCACCAGTTTTTTTTTTTTTTTTTTGGGGGGGGGGGGGGGGGGGGGGGGGGGAGCACGTGCTACCCCACATTTAAAAAAAAAAGCAGAAGTGAAAAGGAAAAGACGCATAAAATGCATGAGAGCAACGTCCCCGAGTTTCTTTGCCGCTCCACTTTCTCCTTTCACGCTACGCTTCTGCTATGACCTCTAGCCTGCTTTTATTGCAACAAGAGGAATGTTCCCGTGCCAACAACATGGAACTCGATCCGAACGAGTCCACAAGATGCAGTTCTGCTTCGCCAAATCTCCTCCTATTTATCATGATCTTCCCTTAGAAGGCCATATGTTGGCGAGAGACCTGCAGTCGCCTCTTGAGAGCGTGGATCACAAGACGAGCCCCGTTGAAGCGAAAACACCTGGGCGATCGTGACCGAGGCATCACGGCGAACGAGATGCTGAAATCCTTCGGAGCGCCTCGAGAGGATTTGCTTGCTGTTTGGTTCACGCACGTCCCCTAATGATGGAATACCCCTTGCCCGCCTGAGATATACTCGATGACTGTCGATCTCACTCGATCGAGCTGGTCCAAAAGCGATATTTGGGCTCCATCCTCGGAAGCAAATATGAATCGTAATAAGGGGGTTTATTTCCTTTATGAGATGCAGACAAAATCCGAGCAAACCGGAGTGACGTACAAGGTGAGCCAAAAATAACCGGATGGTTTTCAACGATACACTCTACTATACTCACTGCATATATCTTAATGCTGTTCGCGGCATTTGAAAGAGGAATGACCAAGAACTATAGTGGTGTACTTGCATTTCAAATATCTTCAACAGGTTCAGAAATTCGGAAGCTCAAATAAACAGGAAACAAAAACCTTTTTTTTGCAGCAGTGGGGATGGACAGGCAGCTGAAAATAACATGCCGTCTGCGTCCGAGTGTACGGCAACGCAGTTTTTCTTTCATCATATGAGCTCCCGAATTTCTAAAACCGTTGAAGATATTTGAAAAGTAAGTACACCATTTTAAGCTCATTTGTTCCTCTTTCAGATGTCGCAAAATGCAATAAAATATATGAAGTGAGTGAAGTGTAGTGTATCACACACACACACACGCAAGCTTATATTGCTTATATTGCATTCATTATCGATGCATAACTGCAGGACATCAGAAAGTTATCCTTGAGAGTAGGAATGTTCACCTTGAGCCTAGAATTTCGAGGTGAAAATATATCAATAGAGTAATATTCAGTATTTGAACTTTCGTGTATACCGGATACAATATGGTAGCTTATGTCACAAAACTGTACTTCATAAGCCAAAAGTCTGGAGAAGGAAATGACTCTTTTTCTCTTCTTTTCTCCTTGCAAAATTTAGGGTATTTTTTGGCAAAAATAAGTAAATGGTACGTCGGAGAACGTTTGTCAAACGAGGAGGATATATTCTTGAATGCAGGTGAAAATTTTCACCGTGCAATATTCAGCCGTTTGGCTGCTAGAGCGTAACAGACACACAGACGTACATGCGACGAAGAAAGCAATTTTCCGCGGAAGTCAATGCATTTTTTTTTTCTCTAATGTGCTATACGTCGAACCTTCGCTCGGTAAGGCTTCGGCTTACCTCTCTCTGGTTTGAACTGCAATCTCTGATGGCACTCGTAACGGGCAGCAGTAACGTGCGTCATTCATCCGTCGTATGCAGCATCAGTGAGACTCCACTCGAAGCATCGCCATCGATTTTGGAGGTCTCCGAAAAGAAGAGATTTCGGGATACCGGAGACGTTTAGGAGGCGGGCTACTAAAACGAGGAGTTACGGGAACTCAAATTCGAGCGAGGTGTTCACGCCCTGGGACTCTCTTCGCTGGAGAGGCTAGCGATGGAGATGACACTTCGCCCAGAGGATCGATGATGTGGACCGTTGTGAAGTGTTTCCATCTTGATGGTATCAGCAGGAAGAGGGGTACCCGTTCGAGTTACGTAAGCCGGTCGTCAAGAAAGATGTCAGATCTGTGCAACAAAATAAGAGAGCGGAGAGAAAGAAAAGGAAGGAAAATCCCACACTATGGTCCAAGTCACGCTGGTGAAAATTTCATGGTGTTATGTCTCTTCTTGTTATCCTGCATAAGATAACAAGAGTGTCTCGTGGTATAACTTCTTTGCTGCTGGAAAGCTGGTCTTCTTCGACGTGTGTTGTACCTGTGTCGGAGATCGCATATCGATGTCACTTTGTAGAGATAACGGTTCGGATAACAGGCTTTGTTCCAAATACGCATGGCTGCTACTTGCACTTGCTATGTCACCTCGGTTTCCAACAGCTGTGGGGTTGTGCGCATGATGTATGCCAGCCGTCGATGGATATAAGTTTTGTCAGCCGCATTGTACGGAAAGATCGGCTGTAACATTTTTTGAATAAGTACTCGATATGTAGATTGATGTTCATCTGATGATCGATGACTACTCACATGCTTGGTGGACTCACAGAGTGAAGATAGTTCCGTCTATGCTGACCGCGCCTCACATATCTCCCCAATAGCAGGGTTTTTCTACTTGAATGAAAGACCAGCTCTTGCGATTTTGTGGGGTTCAGAATAAGGCTGCGCTTCCTTGAACTAGAAGTTGCGGTTGACTAGGTTTTGATAATTAGCCATGTCCTGGGTGCTAGAGATCTCTGCTATGACATGAAAATAGGTAAGGGAAGGGCATTTCTTTCTCCACGAAACTGTACCGGCGGGACTTTGTATCATCGAGAATCCAGGAGAATCAACTAAGAAACCAGGAAATCGACTGTCAGAGATTTGACCGTGGGGAACTGCGGGTAAGTGAATGGGAAATTCAACCTTGATTATATATTTTACATTTAGATAAAAATCTAAAAGCTTCCATTCTAGTTTAATGCCTTTCATTTTATTATTGTCTTACCCAAATCAGGGTCACTCACCTACTAAATAAGCGAGTCTGGTTACTTAAGGTGACCAGATTTCTGTGTCGCAAAAGCGGGACACCTGATTAATACTTCTCATGCCTCCTGAAAAAGAAAAAGAACGTATTTGTTGCACTGGCAATGTACAGGGTGGGCCAAAAAAACCCGGACAGTTTTCAACAATACACTACTCTTCACGCACTGCACATATTTTAATGGGGTTTGGAGCAGCTGAAAGAGGAATGAATAAGCTGTAAAATGACGTATTTACCTTTCAAGTATCTTCAGCAGTTAAAAAAATTCGGGAGTTCATAGGAACCAAAAACAAAAACTGAGTTTCCGCGCTTTCAGAGGAAGACGGCATATGACTTTTAGTCATGAAGGCCGCCGCGTGTCCATCCCTGTCCTGTCTTGCGGCAATGCAACTTTTGCTCGGTGTTTATATGAGCTTCCGAATTTCTGAAACTGTTGATGATATTTGAAATGTAAATACACCATTGTAAAGCTTATCCATTCTTCTTTCAAATGCCGCAAACCCCATTCAAATATATGCAGTGAGTGCAGTATAATGTATCGTTGAAAACTGTCCTTTTTTTTTGGCCCACTCTGTATATAGGGTAAAGGCATCAGTTTGTGGACAAGTTAAGGAAATTTTCCTCCTGAAAATTCCATTACAGTCGCTGGGATAACCGAGAAACCGCTCGATTGGTTTCAATGGGAAGCCACTTATCATAGTTTGATTCCCATACCCTAAATAAAATATTAAAAATATACTTTTCCAACAATTGCGGTTTAAGTGGATATGTGTTGATTTTCACGTGGTTCCTATTTGTGGACGGCCTGGTTCCAGTTCGTGGACACCAGTTTTTTTTCAAAATAATTATGAACGTGCGTAGGCCGAATAGAAAAATATGGGCATGAGATATGTACAGCAGTTTTATTCATCTTCATTGATATCCTGTTAAGAAATAACAGAGGAAAATTAAGGAATTCAGGAGTGCTAGGTCTAAAACTAAGCGAAAATGTCCAAGTTCACTCATGCTGATGGGTATGCATAATTTATATGGTGACTGACAGGCATGTGCAAAACATGGAGCATTTGAGGAAATAAGTTTTCAGCGTGAATTTTGTGAAATGGCAAAAAAACACAAAACTGTCCACAAATTGGTGCCTCTATATTGTAGAAACATGAATTAGAACCGGTATTAAAACCCTTTAGTTCATTTGGGTACACGGGAATAGGTGGTCTGAATGTGGAACGTACGTCTGGTCACCTTAGGTTACTCCACTAATACTTTCCTCCCTAGGACGGAAAGGAATATTTCCTCTCTCCCTGACATCTAGTGAAACACATTAGAAGTATTGTTCTCTGTATTGGATGCCAGATGTAAGGAGTGGATGTCAACATTCAGGTCACCATTGGCAATGTAGAGAAGCGAATGGCATCACCGTACGTGTCCATGGTCTGCTGCGCTTTTCCTCCTTGCCTTTCCATATCCGCCTGTGCCTTTCTCATCGCCCATCCCGTTTCTCATATCATAAACATACTGTGTTATAGACCCCCTTTTAGGCTTCCTAATGCTAACCATTCAGGCAGAGAGGAGCTAGGAGGATACCCGGAACGAGCAACTCAGCTTGTAAGGCAACGTATTGGCGTAAACGTATGATAGTCTCTTAGGCCACTAGTGTCAAAACACTTGTGCTCAAAACGCTTCTTTTCGGATTGTATTCGTACCCCCTTTAACTTTGAACTGGAACTTGTGTGAGTGGAATTTTTGAAAATGTAATTTTGTGCTTCATTCAGAGAAACAAAAGGTGGCCTCTCTTTTCTCGAGAAAAATATGGCCAGTGGGGAAAGGACAGGGAAGTGAGTGGTCTTGTTAGTGCTTGTTGTCATATATGATGTGTTCCAGTAATAAGCATGAATGCCATTGCATCTTCCAGAAATATATTTTCCTCAGAATCAGGTGGTCGGGTGTGAAGCCTTTTTATGTTCAGTATCCAAGTTTAAGTGAACTCTGATTTGATGTTTGATTAGCTCATGTTGGCAGAAAGCATTCTTACAACAGTTATCAACAAGTGCCATGATTTCCTCAGGCCATATACTATGAAAAATGGTAATATGGTGGATTTCACTTTATTGGGCCATCGGTTAATGGGACCAGCCAGTTTATACGGCATTTTGTTAGGAACTGAATCGATAAAGTAACGAAAATCAAGGCAAATTGACCTGGAATCATAGTGTTGCAATAAAGCGGAATCCACTATATTCTCAACTCCAAAGTAAAGTTAATCGGAGCTCAATATGGACATTAAAAATTGATAGATTGATAGATTCACTCTGTCCAACCCTTTTTTTTTTGTTTTGGGAGGCCCAAGGGATGTGCAGAGATGTAAGGGACAACCTCAGTGTGGAAATATTTTGAAATGAGGAAGAGATGGCTCCTCTAGTTTTGTATTTCTTTCATTTCAAAAGATCCCTTAATTTCTGAAATTCTAGAAATGCATAATTCCATAGACTCACTGCTCTGCATCACCAAATTGAATGAGAATGATGCCCACATGCTTCTGGGCCCACAAATGGAAAAAAAATCTGGACTGGACTGTAGCAAAAATGGTGCAAAAGTAAATTGCAACATCCAAGCAGCATATAATTTTTGCGTGGGTAAGAAGAGGCATTTGGGAAGAGAATTTTCAAAGACCTGACAGACTTATTTATTTAGAGGAGACCAGCACTGCTCTGAGTATTCAACTCATCAGTATCAAACAGCCCAAAGAGATGCATGATCCATTTGTTGTCTTGATTTGAGTTGTGGGAGATTGCCAATGGAAATGAACACCCCCAGAAAAAGAATCACATTTCAAGCCTGCACAAGGAGATTGCTTACATTTAGTCTTGTACTCATAGAGAAAGGGCCTTGGTCTTGTATTTCAGAGAAAAAGGGCCATTTTGTGTCTAGCAACATTGCTTAAATCTGCTTTCCTTGAACCTCTTCACAAGGCTGAAAAGGAATGTGAACATTTTTCTTTTAACAAAAAATCAACATACGACAGTTTTTGGAATTATACATAGTAATTAATAAAATGTTGAAACCCCCATGACATGTCATTCCCTCTTGGGACCTTCTTGCACTGTCCAGTTTGAGAACTTTTGTCCTACCCCTTCCTGGAGAGTGGTTGAGATGTCCTTTCTCTTGTTTGCTTCTTGATTGCCTTGGTTGATGGCCTAGAAATCCAATAACCTCTTATTTGAATGGATAAACTTTAGCCTGGAGTAGTCTAGAGCAGGGGTGTCAAACTCGATTAGACCTTAGAGGTGGAAGCCTTATGGGGTGATTAGGGGCCACAATAAAAATCGAAAAACAAATCTTTAATGCAGACAGGCCGAAATTTGCAGAACGTAACCAATTGTTGAAAGGGACTTCGCAGGCCGGACAAAATGGCTGGCAGGCCAGATCCAGCCTGCGGGCCGCCAGTTTGACACCCCTGGTCTAGAGGATTTGATGCCCCATTCTCATGCATTCATTCAGTTCTAGGGCAAGTCATCATCATCATCATCAGCCCTTCTTGATCCACTGCAGGATAAAGGCCTCCCCAGGAAGCTTCCACATTCCCTGGTCATTGGCTGTTCATTTCCATGTTGGTCCAGTGAATTTCTTGATTTTGTCAATCCATCTTGTGTGGGGGCGTCATTTAGGTCTCTTCTTATCCCTTGGTATCCAGTTGAGGATTTCCATCACCCATTGCTGGTCTGTTCTTGCAATGTGGCCAGCCCACTGCCATTTGAGTTTTTTTTGTTCCTTCAATGATGTCGCTCACCTTCGTCTATGCTCAGACTCGTTCATTCCTTTTCCTGTCTCTTCTTGTGACTTGCATAATACACCTCTCCATGCTGCATTGAGTTGTCTGGAGTTTCTTTGTCATTTTTGCCATCAGTGTACATGTCTCACATCCATATGTGAGAACGAGGAGTGCACATTGATCAAATACTTTTTTTTTTGAGGCAGATAGGCAGGTCGCCCTTGAAGATCAATTTGAGACATCCAAAAGTTCTCCAACCCATCTTCACTCACTGTTATTTTCTCCTGCAATTCTGCTGTCTGAAGATATTTGCTGTTTTAAGTAGATAAGTTGTGCCCATGATAAATTCTTATTCTTATCAATAACAGGTATTGTCCTTAGAGGAAAAATCTAGTCAGTGTATGAAGACCAGTCAGAGGTGAGGAAACTGTGGATACCCCAGTCATAAAGCATGGCAGAAGGAGGGTTTGATCCTTGTGAATGCCTCTGGAACCATGAGATGGCCATGCGTCGTCTCATATCCCTTGTGAGTTTCTTTCTCTAGTCTTGTGCAAGTGAACCAGTAGGCAGTGGGAAGATGTGAACTTCATAGAAGTGACACTATCTGTAGGCATGCCAATCCCTGTATTTTGGTCAAACCCCTTAATAAGCCCTTTCTTCCTTTGCACCTTCCATCAGATCTAAAAAGTAATGCTCCTCGTGTGCTTTTGCTTTTGTCACTTCACATAGTCCAGTTAGGCACCATAACCTGCTAGTACCATCTTTCTTCCTGATTTTATTTTGGATATCAATGAGGTCAAATTTTTTGTGGATGGCAATTATTCTTTTTTTTCTTGACATGACTTGTTCCTTCATTGGTACCTCAATGGTATAATGATGAGATTTAGTCTTGGTATCAAACATTTGGTATGAGACAATGGTTTTTTCAGAACTTTGGATATCTTGCAATACCTTAAAAAAAAAAAGGGAATGGGGGGGGAGAAGGAGGAAAATCTAGGATACTAGATGTAAGTTGTATCTTGAAGCACCCCTTCTGTTTTTATTTTTACCACTTATTCCTAAGCACCAGGTACTTCTGTTCTTAGCTACTCCATGCAAAAATGAGAATTTTGTTATGAAGAATGCTATTGTTGGCATTTTTCAGTACTGCATTTTGTAGAAACTGTCTGAAGTATATCACTTTCAGTACCCTAGAAGAAAAGCATTGGATAGGAGAGAAGAACTTAACCCACTGAAATCTCCAGTCAATAATCTCCTTGGTTCCCATCTGTCTTTTTCAGTTGAGGCAATCCCAGACATACTGCACTGAGAATGAGTGCCTACAAGAAGGTAATTTCTTCTTTCCTCTTGTTCTAAAACAGGGGTGTGCAACCTTCATTGCAGTGGGCCACATGAAAATGTCTGACTCTTCACACAGGCTATGGAATGCAAATGGAAGGCCCTCTTTTGCCCTCAGGGCATATGAGGGAATAAGGTCGCTCAGATTGGTCAATAACCTTTACCTCTTCCTAACCCTAGGAAATTCCAACTCCCAAATATAGCCTTTGGCATTGAGAACTTCCTTGGGACATATGTAGCACCGTCCACTTGAGGAATAATTAGGGGAAGAAGGTGAAAAGACTCGCATTCACAGTCTATTTGTAGTTACTAAGGGATGACCAAAGTTATGATGGGGCCTTAGGCTGCAAGAAGCAGGTCCACAGGCCACATGCAGGCTGTGGGTTGCACATCTCTGTTCTAAAGCATCTTAATCTTGAATTTTAAGTTGTTTTGTTTGTAGGGGTTTTGTTAACTGTGTGGAATTTGGATTTTGTAGTACCTGGACCCTTGCCAAATACTGGGGAGCCAAATAGCTTCATCCTTCTTGCCCTGTGTTGGTTCCTGATTGCCTTTGCCCTCTACATCTTGCGTCCCTCCAGTCTCCGTCGTCAGGAAGGCACCAAACCTGGAGATCCTGGCCAGGTGAATTCATAACCTGCAGTTTAAACATGCTGATGATGGTATAATACACTGTGAGGCATGATGTTTCCTCATATGGAGTGTTCCAAAATAACATAACTTCTGTTTTTTTGCCAATATTTCCTTATAGTTATGCATAAATTGATAATAATCATCTAGCAGCTTAGAAGGATACCCATAGTATGTGCACATGCAGACAACAAAGCCAATTGAATGCATGTGGTAAAGGATAGCAAAACACTGCTGTGTAAGCTCCAGTGACATTTCCCATGTTGTGTTCATCTAAATCCTTTCATGCCTAGACAAAGACAAACATAATGGATAATGTGATGGTCTGTACCTTGGAAGTGATGTCTTACTCATGGGAAACTGTGCTGGATGTAGTATATAATGATATTGGATCTATACTTGCCATGCATTGTTCACATTTGAAACACAGGAATGGATTAACCTTACACTGGAAAGGCTGTCAGATCTTTAAAATTTGTTATTTCATCTCATGCTGAACCCAGCTGATATGCTTGTAACTCATGCTGAACCCAGCTGATATGCTTGTAACGTGAGTTGGTCAAAAAGTTCTAAGCCTGAGACACTTCCGGTTGCAATACACCTTTTTTACTTTTATCATGAAAAGACAGATATCTTTGATGGTGGCAGGCAAAGCTGAATCATATTTGTCAATTGAAGATAACTTCTGTTAATTTTTTTCAATGTGCTCCCTAAGGGTCTGCTGAAGGGGTATAAATAGTGACATGAATGCTGTGATGAATTTTCTAACTTCTTAGGAATTGATCTCTCAGCACCTAATTCTAGTGTTTGAGTGGCACAAACGATTTTTCCAGAGGGCCACTCATTCCTGTCTCCCATCTAGAACAAAAAAATCGCCTTCGCGAACACTGTTGGCGTGTGTTACCGTAGCTCCATCTGGAATTAAATGGGAGGGAGACGGCATGGAACAACGCCTTTTCAGTCAGATTCTAAGAGGAAACACATAGGGTTACCACCCGTTCATAATTGCTACGGACAGTACATATTTCAGATGCAATGCCCATACTGCAAACTTGTCTCAATATGGACACTGCTTTGTCCATACTTTGAACTCGAGATTTTTTAGTTAAGAAGCTTAATATTAAGCTTCAAGTTTCAGCCGCTTTTAAGCTTAATAATAAGCTTAATAGCGGCTGAAACCATTCTTTTATGCGAGTCAAGAGTAGTAGACCACACTCTTATATTATTGATTGGTGCCTTGGCTAAAGGTGGCTGTAGGTATTTACAGCAGAGCCACATATACAAGTGTACTTGGAATATTTGTCCATATTTCTTCATATCCATGGTCCATGTGCCCATATTTTGTTAATTTCAAAGGTGGCAACCCTAAAGCAGTAGGAGGAGCCATTGACCACGATAGTGCACATTCTGCAGCTTAACACGTGTAAAACGAAAGAGAAGGAGGAAACTAGGAAGCGTACCTCTTTCGGGGAAGGAAAGCATAGTGTTGGGTTCATGAGGACACCGGCGGGGATTGGAGATGACCTACGCCGTGGGACTACTAGGAAGAAGAGTGGAAGCGGGAACTTTGTTCCATGCGGCGCAGGCTCCATGACCAATCGATTCAAATATAAGATCTCTTCTCGAATGCTTTGCTTCTTGTTAATTATGGCAGTTAAGAGGGAGGGGAGGGGGAAGGCGGGGCAGTAGGTGGTGTGGAGTCAGAGTGAGGAGGTAGGATGGGGGAGGAGTGTTTCGTCCGAGTCTAACATTTTCCTGTGAAACCACCTTAATTATATGAATCAACTCTGGAAAGAGTTGGAGGACAGGAATTCTATGGTGGTCCACCGACGGTTTTTTTCAATGATCCTGAATCATCTCTGCTCATGACCAGCCATCATGGCAGACGCCTTCATGACTGCAAGTATAATAAATTTAAAGATCCTCTATTTTTCATCCCTCCATCTACACTGTGACTTGGAATTTTGAGGAAATTAAGTTGGAAATCCACTACTTCATTCAGATTTGGAATGAGGACATGACATCGCGACGGAATCGGTAAGGAGTCTTTCACTCGACGTAGTGCGACGGTCACCAACGCTCTTCCCTATCCACGTGGACTGGCCTTAGACGGATGTTGCTGGGAATGCTATGAATTTCTATAGATTGGCTCGAACGCGACCCGGAATGCAAAAAGTTTTTGGTTGCGTCGGTCGCCTAAATCTAATTGAATGCTCGCGCAATCGATGAGGCTCTGATTGTAGACCGCGCTGGCAACCGCCTGATCAACTGCATGGTGGTGCGTGGGTCTAGCATGCTATTCTGTTATAATACTACAAGAGCATGATCTATATCAGCAGTATTCAAAATGCGGCCCAATTTTTCACATTTTGCCGTTTTATCGGCACTCATGAATAATAGCGAGGAAAAATTTTTTAAATCCTAGATTTGGAATCCTTTGCTGTAAACTGGCTAGTTTAGTCATTAGTTACAATTAATACATGTACATGTTCATAATGTTTATAATATAATGATAATACATGTTTACAATTAGATGCATGTGTATATAGGTGTGCACCTGCTGAACTTGCCTGAAATTCAGAGCATCAATGTACTGCAGAGAAAAGTGTCTTACGTCGCAAGTAAATGGTGAAGTTTATGAGAAAAAGGAGTATTTATCGAAAATCCAACTTGTGACAAAGCAGCACCTAGAACCGATGCGTTAACACGAGCCCTGAGTAGTGGCAGTTTTTGTGCCTAAAAGAGTTGAAAGTATGTGTGGATGTGACAGGAATAGGCAGGTTTTTTCTTCCCATTTTAAGTAGCTTGACTAAGAGGTCGATGTGCAGATAAAGGGTTACCCATGCAGAAATGGTGGATCTTTTTTAACGCGGCTCATTCCAGGTTGGCAACAGTATAAGTGCGGCCCACTGAAGGTGGAGTAAAGTGTCCGTGAGATCCTCGCCTAAAAAATTTTGAGGACCACTGATCTATATGAACAGGTAAAAGAATTAGCTGAATCCGATATCAATATCCAAATGCAACGACATGAACTTGACGAGGGAATGCTGCTTTCCGGAAGACTGCAAAGAAATTCGCAGGCTGAAGGCTCCCCTAACTTCTTCACAACTTCCTAAATCTCTTAGGGGCGCGTTTAGGGATTCCCTAGCTAAGGGAAGAACATGAATACGGTACCCATAGGGGACCCTTATTTTCGAGCCTTTTCCATCATTGTCTTTTAGGGAACCCTTAGCTAGGGGTCCCCTAACTCTTAAGGGATCCATTAGCTAAGGGAGAGACGTGAATACGGCCCTAATTCCCAAACTTCTCCTTCCAATGTAAAGTGGAGGACATTCCCGAATAGAGCTACGAGGGTGGTACGGGTGGAATCATTCGACTTTCCGAACATTAGTTATGGGCATTGAAACAGTGACCCGTCTTTATGGGATGGATTACATGGCGCAAAAGGCGCCATCTCGCGTCGACCAAGGAAACACACACCTTTTGGCCTGGGCTATAAATTTGGGGAAAAGTATGACTACAACTATATACAACTGGGAGACACTCCTATCCACTTTGTACAGGTCGTGACATCATAATGGGACAAATATGAAAGCTCGCGTGTTACCAGTTTTACTTGGAATTTGCATCCCAAAAAATTAAGGAATAATAGTCTTCTCACATAATGAGACATGATTTATAGGATTTTCCACCTGTTCTGATGGAAAATTGAAGTTCCTCCTCTCCCTCTCGGAGTCCTTCGTTCCATCTGGAAAGTCTTGTCTACCCGAAGCGATGTGCCCCCAACATGCTGTGAATACCATTTTGAAGCAGAATTCAGGTATCCAAATGCGAGGAAATCCCAGGGGACGGAGCATCCTCCAGTCTCGCGTGACATTTACCTTCCCATCTAGGCTGACTCCCATCATCTGACATTTCAAATGCATTTCCAAAGGAGATGCGAAAAGCTGCCAGTTGGCAAATGCTTTTCCGAGGACGGCAGGGGTGGTATGAAAGTCAATGAATCTAGAGATCTTTAAAGTAGCAGTCCTAACAGTTCTGATAATTGAGTTGGTGGGGTTACCAGGTCTGTGGATATTGCGTAATAGGTAGGAAGACCAGGGGCCTGTGCTAAACTTAAATCTAAATCTAAATCTACATCTTAGGCCAAATCTTAGTCTAAAGGGTCAAGGCGAAGAATAGACAGCCTAAAAGCAAAATGTCTATTCTTCGCCTTTACCCTTTAGACTAAGATTTAGATTTAGATTTAAGCTTAGCACAGGCGAGGAACAGGCCCCTGGATTTGGCAAATGAGGACACCAATGTAATTTGACATGTAATTGGGAATAAGCATCAGTTACATAAGATTTATGATCCCTCGACACAACTGAAGCACCTTGGTCAGCTTTCTTGATAATGGAGGTATCAGAAGTAAAATATTTCAAAGCAAGCCAGCTCTGGTCAGGACAAATTGTTAAAATGGTATTTTTTATTGATAGCATTTTTTAGAGAGTGCAGCTTTTATAGTAGAGATAAGATTGTGAAGAACAGGGAAGTGTTCTGACAGAGGATAAAAATCAGATGGAGCATCAATTCTAGAAAAGTGTTATGACTAAGTGGTAAAGGGTAAACCATTCCTACAGGCAGAACAGGCAAGTGAGCTTGAAATGTTAGAATGGAATTTGATAAAAGTAAGTTTGACACAGATACAGGACAAAAAGTTAAACCTTTTGGTGGGCACAAATTTCAGCCTCATCTAGCCCTTACAGAAAAATCACCAGTGTGAGCAACCATGTGATTTTGGGACAGTGTGACCTAGTGTGCTCCATGTGATTGGGTCTTACAGGGTGCTTTCTCTTTATCAGTTCATGGTTATCTGTAACAGTAATGAATATTTTAAACAAAGGAAGGGTGGAGGATAATGCTATGAACATTCCTGAAGTAATATGGACTGCTGTCAAGGAACTTCCTCAGAGGTATCTATAATTATATGCATTTTTTTAAATCATCTTTTCCTGACAGAACCATCATAGCTTCTTCAAATTCTAATAAGAAAGCCAGCACACATCTGATTCTATTTCTGGTGTTTGTACAGATACACAACCCCCCATCAATCCAAATAGTTTTTAGTGTGACTTAGGGTGTAATGGGATGTGAGATGGTCAATCACATGCCTTAAACGACTAGGGGCATGTGAGACAGAATATCACATGGTAGATCACATGCCTCTCACATGTGACATAGCATGTGATTGAGGATGATTTTTCCATAAGGGAGGGAGTGTTTGAAAAGATTGACCATTGAATTTCCTGGGTAAGATGAAGGGAGGGGTTGATGGCAGAGATGCCTGTTACATTTGCAGTTTGTACTAGTGTTGGATGTTGGCAGGATGAGGGAAGTGAGAAGAAAGGTAAATCCAGAAATTTAAATTGATCTGCAAGAAGAAATGATAACACCTTGCGAAGAAAAGAAATGTACCAGATTTCTAATTTTGCAATGAATGGATAAGGCAGAATGTATGCTTTGTCGCATTTCTGATAAGAGTGGGAAAAGGTTTGTCAGAGCAATGGTGCTTCAAAGAATTGAGAAGAGATCTCCTGGAATGGAGTCTCTTCACATCATGAGCAAGGTAAGACTGGATAGAAAGCAAAAGGCTACACTGGAGGGAAGGGATGAGTGAGAGAGAGAGAGAGAGAGAGAGCGAGCTGATCAAGGGAACTTTTTTTTTTATGTATAGCAGGATTGAAAGAAAGGATGGGTGGATAGTGTCATAAAGAACATGAAGGAGAAACAGAAAATGCAGCTGGGTTTTGCTTAGGATATGGACAGTGTACTTGTAGATTTTGTAAAAATGGTGCACTTGATGCCAATCATCTGGATGAATCCATAAGATGAAAGAAATTTGAGGGAGATGAAGGCAGGTCAACTAATCCAAGGAAGAGTAGGCATAGTGAATGTTGATTAAGTTACAGGATGATTTACTAAATTTCTCCCAGGCTCTGTAAGTTTACATACTTACAAAATGAACCTTTTCGCTGCAAAAATCAACTTATACATGCATCACAATTATAATCAGATATCTTGTTTTCAAATGGTGAGAATGCCAGAAGCAAAGTAAAGCTGGCAGCTTTCAAAACAAGGATTCATTGAACACAACCATACCGTAAAGAAGTTCCACTGAAACCTAACTTGTGTACCTAGTTTGCATGTACAAAGGCAAGTCCTGGAACTTTTTGATAGGTCCTCATATGGTTGAGTTCAATTAATCCTTGTTTTGAAAGCTGTCAGCTTTACTTTGCTTCTTTTGTAAATTTACTTTTTTTTTTTCACTAGTGAGTTTTTTTTTTGTTTGTTGCAGGAATGGCATATGGCATTCCATGAAAGGAATAATGAGAAGCTATCTTAATCAACAAATTCTGAAATGGCTAGTTCTATAGAAGCTTTACCTATTAACTGAAGTCATGTATAAATGCTGGACACAATGGTTTAATTGATTTGGTAAGGTTCATATCCATTGTGACTTGTAACTGGATAAAGCAAATGGGTAACTCATACACATACTTTAGTTACATTTTTGAATTTCAAATGATTGAAACTCTTTTTGAATTATGCTGATGAATATTTGGTTTGTGCTGGTGAACTAGGGACCAAATAATGGGCGGCCACCAGCCCCACCACCACCAGTCTTGTAGGATAGGACCTGCTCAACAGCTGTTATCCTGACCAACAAGCATGGCCATGGTTTGTTATCTGTACCACGCATACATATACATGAAGAACAGAGTTGATTGATTATGTTTCCCTTGAAATTGTGATAAGTCTCTGATGTTTCATATTTCTTTTCAAATATTTCTTTTTCTTGTTTTCTCGCTTTGAAATCTCAAAAAAAAAAACAAAAAAAAACCAAGGTATGCAAGTTCTTTTCTCATAAGTACTGTAAAACCTTACCTATAGGCTACACCTATGAATGAATTCTCATCAAAATGGCATGTTAATATCTAGGTAACACCAAGAATGTTCATTAGTATGTGATAAATGAAGTTTGAAAATTGATATACACTTGCTTGATGTTGCCTACATACTTGCTTGTGTATTTTTTTGGCAGGAATTCATTGAGACTTTTATATTCCTAGAGGTGAGGTTTTACAGTAAGCTTGTTTGTTGGGTTTTTCGTCCTGTGTCTAGCCACATGGGTAACCCCTTGGTTGCATTCCACATTTTCCTCGTTTTTGTGAGTGCTTATTTGTGAGAGAAAAAAAAGTCACCTTTGACCCAATTTGAGTCTTGGTGGACATTTACTAAGAGATGCTAAATTTTATCATGTCCTGTTCCTTTTGTCAAGAATAAAATAACCATTGGTATTCAAAATAAGGATTTTCTACTTTTCAATGAAAAACAGTGTTCCTTTGTACCAATTGTAAAAAGGAATATTACTAAGAAGGGATCACAGGTCACTTATGAATGACTCCCATCTCCTTGCGAACATTCTTGAGGAGTTCTCGCATCCGGTCATATGTCCCTGTGGAGTCAGGGAGGTTCTCATATGGGAGGTGGTCGCTGATGTTGGACTGGAACTTTTCAGAACTTGGGAGCTGTTTAAGTCCACTGAGACTCTTGGGGATGAGAGCTCCAGCTGACAATGGTGTTGAGACTAGCTGACCCTCTGCCTTGGCAAGCTTGGTAGGTGGTGGACTTCTGAGTGCAGGCAACTCCTCTTTTCCCTCCTATTTTCAGGGAATGGATATGTTTATGAGCATGTTGATAAGAGAAAGAATTCTTTGTTTCAGTAACATTATGGGAAATTGATTTTTGGAGAGAATGCCATTTAGAATCCAACTGGAAAATTTTTCATGCATCCTTTAACTTTTGTCCCAATTAGGGATAGGAGGATTTGAGATTGATACTTTTAATTGACCATTATTTATTTAAAAATTTCAAGTAATTCAAATATAGATTTTTCTAAGACAAATATGAACAAATGGAAGTCAAATGTGACTAAGGAAGGTCAAATATGTCGCTTTGCTGTTTGGGTGTGTCAAGAACGACATAAGGAAAGTCAAATTCGACAGTTGTGAGACTTGAGGCCTTGTCTCTTGGTCGTGCTCCAAGAGATGCCCTCTCCGTGCATTTCCATAGAAAAAAAATTCAAATGTAATTTTGCAAGTGCATGTGGTCTCACTATTCCATTTACCATGCAGACAATGTTTGATTTCAATCCATGAGAGTGAAAACTGTAGGTCATATCCAATGGAATCCAAGATTCATGGAAAGAGATCAAACTTCTCATGCAATTCAAATATGAGACTCATGGTATGGATTCAAAGAGCTCCTAATCCCATCAGGATATCAAGTCATTGGGAAACTTAAATGAGAAGTTCAAATTGCATTCTGGACTATGAAGAGAAGTACATTTGCCATGAAGTTAACAGTTTGATTTTGAGAGTATCATAGTTTACATCACAATATCACTCAACTGTCACATTTGACTTTCTTATGTCGAACAAGCGTTCCCCTAAAGTCTGGCATCCAGCACAGCAACACATTTGACCTTCCTTATGTTGCTTTTGATGCTTCCAAACAGCACAGCGACACATTTGACTTTCTTATGTCCACATTTGTCTTAGAAATGCTATAATACAATTTCATGGTACTCAATACTACTATGATTTTTTTTTTCTCTAGCACAAAAGATACAGTGCCAATCTTATTTTCAAGTTACATGCATGCATCTCCCACTCAGCAGCACTTCACAAAAATAACTCAAACCTCAAAATTAAAAAATCATATTTTCTGTCAAACCAATTCCCTCATGGGATGGGAATTGGTTTTATTTTTATCTGGCACTCCCATAGGTACTATGGGGGAATGCTAGATATTGCAGTTGGGCTGTCACTTTTTTTTCTTTCATTCCATCTGTCTGCAGTAGCCATAGTGACAGGACAACATGACCCACTGTGCATGTGCAGCTTTCCAGCAGGGTCTGGGTGCCCATAGTATACAATGGGGGAGAGTGGCTGCTCCCTGCCACATAGACAGGGTTGTTATGCATACACTTGAAATGTGCATCTGGCATCCTACACATACTCTCCTCCCATCTTCACGCAACACTTGAATGAAAATCAGAGACAGTTGAGTTCACCCTCTGGTTGAATTGGAGTGGAATGGCACATTAGTAAATTTCCACAGATTGAGGCCATGGGGTATGGCTCCAGGTGGTGAACATCATAGTATATGTAATTCTGAACCATCCAAGAGAGTAAGCCCCTTTAATGCCAAAAGCTGAAAAATGAAAAAATTTCCAGTGCTCTTACACTTGTGCATGTGAGAAATTCCTCATTGAGTTCAGCAATGAGTTGCTGCTTGGCCAGCTCCAGGTCTGTGAGGGAAGGTGATAAACATCGGCTTCCCTGTAAAAGAAGCATTGGAACTTCCTCAGAAAAAATTTCATCATGTTTCATTCCAGGAAAGTAGTTAAAAATTTAACATACCCCAGGTTTCAAATCCTCCTTTTGAGCATCTGAATTCAAGGAGAGATGTGATTTGTTCATAAGGTCTGATATGATAATTTTTTCAACAAAGATATGGGATCATAATTTATCAAACCTTGAGATGAGGTCTCATCGTCAGATGAACAGAGATCCATGGGTAAGGAAGTGGCTTTCTTGCCAGCACTAAGATCTGGTGGGAGGCTTCGCTTGAGGATTGCTTTTTCCTCAGCTTCTCGGATGAAGCCTGACCAGTTCTTTTTCAAATTCATTGCCTGTTGTGGTGGGCAGTCATACTTGTGGCCCTCCTGCAATGACATGAAATTCAAATCATCTTCATGACATGAGGGAACAAATGGATATGCTGAACTTACTTCATGATAGCCTCGTGGCAGTCGCACATTAAAGCCAGGATATTCCACTATTTTGTCAAAGTCATACTCCAATTCTGGAGTTCTATGATCCTGCACCTCTCCTGTAATTTAGGCACAAGTATATGCTAATGAAATTAAAAGATCTTGTTTAAAAAATATAGACAGAGGTTTTCATATACAGTCAACTCTCAATAACTCGACGTTACTTCGATTCCCTTTGAAAGCCCCATAAGGACACAACTATCTATAGTTTATCATGAGGCTACCATGAGAATGCGCCAAACTCACCTGACTGACTTCTCAAACAAATACGCTAAAATGAGTTAGAGTTGCAAGCTTCGCAGAATTGTATTGCATGTACAACATTGTAGGGGCAGAGAATCCGAAAACCTCCATAACTCAAATTTTCGTTAACTCGAATTTCCCTTGAGCTTTGAGTTATTGAGAGTTGACTGTATATTCTAATTGAGGCATTATCTCCCAAGCACAAAAATATGACAAGTACAGAAATATAATACAAATTAAACAATTAACATATATACATTAGTGAAGAGAATCCATGGAATTCCAATGCTAGGGGTTTTGTTCTTTCTGAATTTAATCATAAAAGTACATGTAAAATGTGATTCTTGACCTACTTTGTTGTAGATCTATATTCTGGGCCATCAAGGATGGTCGGTTACAATTACAAACTGTCAAATAAGAAATAAGAGACGGGTGACTCACCTTCTTCTTGGCTCTCAATGAGACGGAGCCCGGATTTCTCAACCTTGGCCTCCTGGAGCCAGCCAGGGGGATACCCATGAATTCGCATCCTATAGATATACCCTGGCACCTGGTCCCTGCTCAGCCCAAGGGCTCGTCTCAATTTACTGCTGATCTTCCCAGGTTGCAGATGTGGATATTTAGAATGTTCTGCATCTGAATGGTACCTCCTAAATTGGAAGATGGACTTCCATTTAGCCTGTAGTAGCAAATTTTTATTTAATTATTTAAAGCTTCATTTTACTTTGAAAGCATGGTCGAACGGATGCGAAGAGCACGTCGCCCTTCTTCAATCTTTGCATGATTTCTTGGTCTCCGACAATCTTTCACAGCATGGTCCCCACCGCAATTGAAGCAAGGATTAAACTGCTGCTGTCTACGTTTCTTTGACTCGTCAATTTTCCCATCCACATCTTCTAGGTCCCTCTCCAGTGATAGGTCCTGATAGAAATGTGACTGAGTTTCTTAGATGAACAATCTATATCACTTTGATCAGAAACACTATTACCAGTGCATATTGTGGGGAATTTTTCTGATGTTTCTTTGCCTCTTGGGAGGAAATAGAGGGTGATGGGTCAATGACAAATGAATTTCTGGAACATGGACCCAGAGATGACTGAGATGAACTTTGGGATGGAGAGTCTTGGCACTCAGTTGATGGAGAAGGTACTTCAAATGAAATTTCTTTGGTCCTGAAAGACATCAAAACCATTACAATCAAAATTTGAATTTAATGGATGTTTGTATAGGTATGCCTATAATTGCTGTGATCTGTTATCAGCTAGTACTGTACCTTGTCTTTATTTGCAAAGTGGTTAATGCAATATAATGATTTAATAAAAAATACAATCTAGGGGAGATAGAAAGTTAAGTGAGAAAATGAAAAACCAGAATTTCCATCAATCCATTCAATGAAGCGAAACCCCGATTGCAAGAAACATCAGGGAAATAGGCCTACCGTGAAAGTGAGCCTGTAGATATGCACGAGGAGCTAATAACATCATGACCATTATTTTGAGCCAAATTGCTTCCAATTCTGCTTTGAGTTTGTCCATTAGAAGCTTCAGGGTCCACAGAATCCACTCTTCCAAGAGGAGAATTGTAACTGAGTTGGCCTATGTCAATGGGGGCATTGTTGGAAGACACACTCAGGTCCACCTGGCCTTCGTATGTGCTCAAAAAGATGAAATCTTGAGAGTCTGCGCTATTTGTGGGCTTTGGCTTCTGACGATCCGGAAAGCAAACTTCATCCAGGGATTCTGGTATCTGCTTCCTGTCATCTCTGCCACTATCATCCTCTATGATCTATATGAATAAACAAGTATATTGTCCAATGATAGGTTTACATATAGCTTACAGTAGCACAACTAATAATGAGAAACAGAGAGGGAGAGAAAATTAGATGGTTTCATGTTGGGCAGCGTGTTTTTGCATTTACACACCCTATTTACATGGACTCCATGCAATTCTATGGCCCCTTCAGTCAAATTGCGCTGCACAAAATGGATGTTGTTCCACATACGTCACTATCTACATCTTGCCACTTTTTCATGGTGGCACTCAATGAGTATTCCATTCACCATCACCAAAAGCTGGGGGGATGAGGAAAAAGGCAGGCTAAAAACATTTAGAAAAACACTTCACTATACTGCTTTCCCCTCCCATTACTAGTTCTCTATTCCTTTCCACCCATGCCTTCCAAAAATGAAACACATTAATCTTCAACTTCTCCACCCCTCCCCATTGCTCCTACCTTTACTGGAAATATTGGTACAGCCAAGCTGCAGGATAGAGAATAAAGGTCTACTGTATCCAGTGAGTCACAATAGCACACTTAGGGAGAATTGCCATGTAAAAAAATAGCAAGGAACATTCAAGAAGTTATCATCAAAACTCATTTATTAATTTTCAATATAGGAAATAAACAATTCTCACTTCTCAACAAGATATTCTTCTTTGCTTCACAATCTTCACAATGCTTCAGCCAGTCTTGAAAGGCTTCTGTGAAGGAATTCTTCAGAATCACATTTAATCCACTGGTAAACAGCCAATCCCAGAACTAACTTGGATATTTTGTGCTACAGAGCTGATTTTTAGGCAAGGGAATATGCTTAAATTGCTGGGAGAAAAATCTGTAGAATAAGGGGCACTAGGCAACAGTTTGATGCCTTTTTCCTCATGAACAATGCCAGCATGATGAGGGGGTGCATTGACATAGTGTAGCAAGTAGGAGTTACCTGCCCATTCTGGTTGCTCTCTTGCAATTGCCGACAGGAGCTCGTGAATGATATCTAGGTAAGCCTTCCCAGTGACTGGAGTCATTTATGGCATGGCATCTGTTACAAGGATGTATTTCATTTACCAAAACTTTACCAATATCTTTGTCTGCCAATGAGACCAACTTGAATACTTTTGAAGGAAGTGAGCGTCAGTGCTGCTATTGAGGTGTATCAGATTTGGTGCATGTGCTGTTTAGAGGTACCCTGGTTTTGCCCATCACTATGATCCTAGTCCTCAGTGAAAAGAATCCACAAACTTGAAACAGAAATTCACTTGCCTAACCATTCGCTCTGCTGAGAGATGCCTTGAAACTCATGGAGATGAAATCTTACAATGCAAAGTTTGTCAATCAGAATTTCATAAACAGATCCCACAGAAAAGAAACAATGTTTCATTATTTCCTTGATTGATTCCTTTATTTCTCTAACAATGCCAGCTACTGGGTCATAAATACTTTCATATCAGTGCTTCACTTTCTTTCACCCATCTTATGGTGGACTCTGATAGGCAAGTATCCTCACAAATTTCTCTAAAATGGTAATGAAAGTCAGCCACTTTCCCCCCTTATGAAGTTAAAAAATTAATAATTCTCAGTTCAGCTTCAGAAAATGATCAGTGCTCAAAACAAACTGAATGAATTGTGCTAATGCTGGAAATTTATAGTCTAATATTTAGTCTAGTCATCTAATATTTCTCTGCTTACTTATGACCCACCTCTTAACATAGCAGAGTTATTCCAGATGTTCTCTCCCCAAGTAAGTCTCTGGTAAAACTTTTTAAAAGAAAAAAATAATATTTCAGATATATTCAAAATTCACCATTGCTGGTAAATAGATAGCCAACCATTAAAAGAACCTCATACTCTGTTTCTGTTAGACTGTTAAACGTCCACTCTGTAGTGGGGGCTTTTTTGGTGAGTTATGTATTGGTGTTTGTGTAAAATAATTTACTTCTCTTTTGAGAGCAATAGATTGCTATTTAAGAGGTTAATATCAATTTCCAACCTTTAAATTAAGTTCATATTTAACTCAAACTAAAAAAAACTGCATGACTTATATATATGTCAAACCCATCAAGGAAGTATTTCACCATGATGGATAAATATGGCATACCCACATGAGAGGTTAATAAAGAACTATTGATATTGAGCATGAGGAGAGAGACTGGGATATTGAGATAAGGGATTGGTCATTTTGTTTTCGCTTGGGAGTATGTATATTTCTTTTGAAATTGTATTCTTTTATTAATTTCCAGAAGTAGTTCAAACTGATGTTTACTCACTGAATACAGGAGCTAGTGATAGCATGAACAGATTAAGGCTAAATTTTAGAATAATTACTTAGGTCCAATTCAAAGCAAGCCTGCAACTGCAAAAAGTTGAAAATTGGCACAACTTTGACATTTAAAATTTGGGTATAATTTCTTAAACCCTTCAGGATATAACTCCTACCATAAGACAACTCATAAGATCTTGCAAAGCTTCTGAGCTACCACACTTTTAAAGATGGAGTTCAATAACTGGAAAAATACGAAATTTCATATTTTCAAAGGCCCATATCTTGGGAACTCAACCATGTGAAAAAATTCAATCCCGTTGAATTCCGGGATTCATCATATTTCATGTTACGATATTCCCAAAATTGAATCACAAGTTGGCCTCTCCTTTTGTTTGTAGGTTTGTTGTCAAATGACGTACTTTATTTATTCTCCCTCAAAACCCTTTAACCAGAAGATAGGGATATAAATATCTAGCCTCATGTAAATGCACTTCGGTCATTCTGGGCAGTGCACAACATAAGCTTCTTCCAGGAACTTTAATGCATTTGATACTGGTGCCTGTTTCTTCAGGTTCGATGCTGCTTAGGCTTTTTTATTAGTTTTTTCTCGAACGGTCTTATACTTCGCCTTGTGCGTACTGTTACTTCTATTCTGCTTCTTCCAAATAAAAACAGGCGAGTTGACTTAGGCATATAAAGAGACAACACAGCCTACATGAATGGATCCATCTGAGTCAGAATGAAGAATCTTCACACTGTCAGAGTCGGAGGTGGAGTCTAGGACAATGACATCCTCGGTCCTGAAGGCAGGCGCGTTTCGATCGCCTTCTTCGTCCACGAAAAATGTGACAGAAGCTTCTTCCTTCTTTGAACTCATGGTAGTCACGCACTTGTGCAACGCCATCTTGCCACAACTGACACCTAGCAGGATGAAATTGCAACGACTCTGTACAGTAGCTAGAGAATAGGTGTCGCTAGCGTTGCCATGGTAACGGTGGCCAGTTTGTGACGTCACGGAGTTTTATGGCCGACACCGAGGGAGGCATATCGGTGGAGTGAACTGTAGACCTTAAACCGATAAAGGCGATAAGTACTCGGTGTTTGCTCCATAGTCCTTGGTGAAGATGTGGTGAAGCTAGCATTTGATAAGTCTGTGATTCACACCTTTTTTTTGTCATTTACTTTTCTCCCATCTCCTACCTCCGTCCTGATCAGGGGGAAATCAATGGCCGAAGACAAGCTTAACATTGACAGTATCATCGCCCGTCTCTTGGAAGGTGCGTTTACCAGTAGGCTTAGCTTAGGCCTACGTTTGGTTGAATTGTGTCATCATTATTATTCTTTTAAGCTTTGGCCTTCAACGGGTGAGCCCATGAATGACCAAGAAATTAGACTTGTGCGGTCGTAGCTAGGTCGGTCCGTTGCAGGCGAAGATAATAGGTACACGTAATTTTAAAATTGAATTCTTCCCCCCCCCCCCCCTCTCAAGGAGCGCTCCCCTCGATTGCAGGTAGCGAAAACTGTTTGGTAATTTCACGTATCTTCTGATGTAGTGGATCCACAGGAAATAGTGCTTTATATGGCCTTCAGCACTCCATGGGGGGTGAAGTAGTGAAGCTGTTATGAATTCAGTCTGATCCATGTAAGCCATCTGCATTGAGAGCATTTGGCTGTCCATGGCTTATATTACAGTGTTTCCCATTGACTTTTGTACTTGCTGCATAATGTTTAGTACTCCCTCCTTCCACCCAGTGAGCAAGTGCCACTCCGAATGACATGTCCATCTGACAACCCTTGGAGAGAGCCTGTCTCTAGCCTGTCGATAGCCCTAAGAATGGATGAATATGAAGCACCCAGATTCACTGATTACTCTGAAGTATGCCTTGAAAAAGACCTGTAAGTAAATGGAAAAGGAGTTCTGCATGTAGGAAATCTTATTGATTAAATACCAAATAATATGTGTCAGAAGTGGTTTATTGCCAGGGCGCCATAATGACCAAGTGTGAAACTGATTAATACCTTCCTTTGGAGGGTCTGTAATACAGCCGTTGCTTCAAGGGTCCCTGACATGGTTCCATCAGAGTTGCCAGGTGGTCTTACCATTCTGAGCAACATTGGAGGAGAGCAGGGGGTATGAAACATTATGCAACACGTGTGATTCATTTTGAGGGAGATGTGGAGTATTTTGCCGCGAGTGCCTATCATTTTGCAGGACATGTGGAACTAACAGGAACACTATATGTGGCTCAACAGTTTCTGTTGAAATGCCAGAATAGGATGAAGTGCAACTTCTTATTCAAGTCAGGGGTTGCACTAAGTTTCTTGCCCTGTCCTCTTGCCCATGCATCCCTGGGGTCCTGGGACACACAGGCAGAAGGCCTAAGACTGCTGGGTTGAATATTATACTGCTTGGTTATGTTAAGTTGGCAAATAAACATGGATTGCTGGACTTTTACTTTTGGGGAATCTTTCAAGATTCCCTCATTCTTCACTTGGAAAGTAACCCCCTTAATTATCAGGGGACCCTTCCATATCAAATCTGAGGGTCCTAAGGCAAGAAACTTAGTGCAACCCCTGCAAGTGTTAATTATTTTTAGGCAACATTTGATATGTTTGTTACTGGCTTTATAGATGATTACCTGGTTCTTGCATCTGTAACTCCTAAAGTTGATTCTTCTTGGATTACCATTTTTATTAGAATACAATGTGAAAATTAGTTTTGAAAGCCTTGATTTAAAAAAAAAAAAGCCAGACATGTAATCAAGTATGAGGTTCATCATGGGTTGCACTAATTAATTTCCTTGCCTTTGTGGTCTCCAGGACCCTCAGATGTGAGATGGGAAGAAGCCTATGCTAATTTAGGGCATCCTGTTGCAAGTGAAGTGCAAAGAATCCAGAAAAGTTATACAGACGTACACGTCAAGCTGTCCATTTTTGTTTGCCAACTTAACATAACCAAACAGCATAATATTCAATCCTGAAGGCCTAGGTCCAGGGAGACTTTCCCATTCCTGTGCACCATTAGCACAACAGAAACATGGCCTTTGTTAGGGCCTCAGTTCGGTCATTCCTACCCTCTTAACTGTGACTCTATGCCTGTTCTGCTTACAGTTAACCAAATGTGTCCGGTTAACTGAGCGCGAGTAGTCACTTGGAGTCTCAATTGATTGGGATTCCTATTATATATAATACACACCACACCCACCCCCCTAACCTAACCTGGCCTAACTTATGGAGAAACACAATATCCCATGGGGGTACAGTCACCTGGGCAACCCTATGCACTACGTACAGTTAACTGTGTCCAATGAACAACTGTAAGTGGAATAGGGCTATATTAAGGAATATCTGAATGCATGTTTACATGAGATCTGAAGGAACTGGCATCATAAGTTTCTTGCTTGGAATAATAAAAGTATAGGGTCTGATCTGTCTAAGGCCATGTTTCTAGGAAGCATGTATTCATGACTGCTTTGGACACAATTTGTTTATGCCTTACTCATCACAGTCACACTCTAATACTATTCTCTGTCTCCATTTCCTTGAAATGAAGTGTGTTTTATAAGGTCCTGCTGACCCACTAAATTTCATGAGGAACCAATTCTAGTACAATTCTAGGAATCAAATGAAAAAGTGTGTACTACCCCTTATTGGTAACACTTTTCTTGGTTTCCTGGAGACACCTAGCCTGATTCACCAAGCTTTTCCATGGCAATAGAGTAAATATTGTCCAGGTATTAAACCAAAGCATCCCTTCAATATTAAGATATCTCCTGCCACGAGAACTCCCCGTAACTCTTTTTATACTGTTGGCATTTTTGCTATTTGAACATTCCTAATGGGGATGGAAATATTTAGTTCTATGCATCATTACTTTGAAAAATGCATTAGCGTAGCACAGCCACAATTTGTTTTTCTCACATTATCCACATGCATGTTCAGTTACCTTACATGTCTATATTTCGCACTGCTAGAAGAAACTCTCAAATCAGTGAAAGTTTTTTTGAATTAACCCATCGGTTTATTTATTTCTGAAATAGATTGGTTTTCTTGTCATTTGATAGCTCAGAACATCAGCTTTAAGGTGATATACAACATGTGCTGCTATTTCTTAGAGAAATATGTAAACTTCTTAAAGAAACAAGTAGCTGGCTATGACCAGCAGCTTGCCAGTCTTGTGAGAATGGGTTTTGCTATTGTCGCTGGCAAATCACAGGCTTCCAGAGCCAAAGTGTTATTCCTGGGATTTTAATTAGTCATATTTAATAATTGCTTAATCAAACATTAATTAGCTCATGAATTCTTGTCTGAAGAAGGGGAAAGACACATAATTTTGAATGACATGAGAACATTATGTATATTGTTATGTCATCTGATTCTATCCAATTCATCTGCAGTTCAGTTCTCAGATGCCTCATTGGCACTCATTCCAGGAGTAATTCCATCACCTAATCCCCCAATGAAGAAGACTTGGGTATCTCTTTATGGCTGTTATCAATTAACCAAATCCTTGATTGCTTATAAATTGACTAATAAAACTGGGAGCATGAGGAGAAATCATTGGTATTATAACTCAATGTTTCATGAAGATCCATGCTCTAATAATGGGATTAATGTCTAATATGGATGTTGATATTTTTCACTGGTTTTCATAAGTCAACTTTAAAAGTTTTGTAGGATTGGGCTCCTTTGTCCAGGAAATGGCAAAATCCTAAGCTTGTGTCTCTGCGGTATCTATAGGCCTACATCAGATCATAGTCAGTCCTATTGTAAACTTGTATTATTTTGTTTCAAAATGAATAAATATAGAATAAATATCAAATGGTATGAATATCTGTTATCAGTATTGGTATTTTAATATTAGTTTATTGGCAAATCAGGATGTTCTTCAGAACATGCATAGATATTTTTGAATCGACCAGATTATCTTTCAAGTTCACAAATAATTTTAAAAGCATTCCAAGGGAGCAACTGGAATACTTGAGACAGATTGAGGTCAAGTGAAAAAAAAAAAAACCATAATGGGTATTGTGGGAAGGTCATCAGGGAAAGAGGTAAAGGTGAGGTTTGAGACTTTCTGATGGGATACAATAATGGGAGAAATGAACTCATGCATCATGCCTTGGTGTGAGAGACTGTATTAAAATTGAATTTTCCCACCTCTGTCTGGGTGAGCATCACAAATGGACAGCTCTGTTTGTAGTTCTAGAGGAATAGTCAAGGATAAATTACCTATGATCTTCATTGACTCATTTTGAACATTTTTCTCTTTTAAGTTCGGGGATCAAGGCCAGGTCGCAATGTGAATCTGACAGAGCAAGAGATTCGTGCTCTATGCCTGAAGTCTCGGGAGATTTTCCTCTCTCAGCCAATATTATTGGAACTGGAAGCTCCTCTCAAGATTTGTGGTAAGTGTTCAAAATAAGGCTAGACCTAGGCATGCTTTTCAAAATGCACATTTGAAAATTTCCTTCACAGTAGTTGCTCATTATCAGGGCAATAGTATCCTGGAAAAATCTGTGGAATGAACCCCTCTCCCTTGCAACTTCCCACATTCAAAGGTCACAGCCTTGCTTATGCAGAAACTCCAAATTTGGCACAATTCCTTTCTACCCTAATGCCTCTAAGACAGTGGTTCTCAACCTTCCTTTTACTCCCATTGAACCTTCATGCATTCGGGGGTGACACCTCCCAGGTTGAGAACCACTGCTCTAAGAGGTTTCACATAGAATGGTCCAATACCTTCAAAAGTCTGGAAGTATATAATTGAAGGTGTTCTTCATCTGACAACCAGACATGCAGACCAGCTTGGAGCAAAAATTTCAAAACGGATTTCAATGAAGCAGATACTGATGGACTTGGTTCACTTTGATATTGGAGATGAGAGCTGTTCCCTTATCAGGAATATGTCACAGTTGCATTATCTGGAAACTGCTTCACACAAAAGCAATTTGGTATAGAACAGTTCCCCCTAAAACAGATCAATAGTTTGTGGTTATCACCCCCCTGTCAAGTGGCCCAGTAATGGATTGTAGCCTTTTTCATTTTCCTTGCCATTAAAGGAAACCAGTTTAGGTTTTCTTTATAGGTTTCCATTTTGAAACACCTTGAAAGCTTCAGTAAGTGGACTGCTGTTTCCAGGGACTTAGCTTATGGAAAAGGGTATCCTAGGCCTAGTAAAAATTCACATTCAATACAGTTCAGTATGTCTTGTGAGTTTTTGTTCTAGTGATAGAAATTAAGAAAACCTTGGGAATAACTAATTTCAGGAGACACCCATGGCCAGTACTATGATCTGCTGCGGCTTTTCGAGTATGGTGGATTTCCTCCTGAGTCCAATTATCTTTTCCTTGGGGATTATGTGGACAGAGGGAAACAGAGTCTGGAAACAATCTGTCTCCTGTTCGCCTACAAGATCAAATATCCTGAGAACTTCTTTCTCCTACGTGGTAACCATGAGTGTGCCAGTATAAATCGAATATATGGATTCTACGATGAATGCAAGTTCCAGTGTACCTTATCTCAGATATAGCTTGTTTCTTCTTGTCATTTTCATATTGCTTCCTCTTGTGCAGGTAAGAGAAGATATAACATCAAAATTTGGAAGACATTCACTGACTGCTTCAACTGCCTTCCGGTGGCAGCCATTGTTGATGAGAAGATCTTTTGCTGCCATGGGGGGCTGAGCCCAGATCTTCAGTCGATGGAGCAGATCCGACGAATCATGAGACCTACGGATGTCCCCGATCAGGGTCTCCTTTGTGACCTCCTCTGGTCTGACCCTGACAAGGTACATCAATCTTCACCTAACATTTTTTCCTTTATGTTAATGGCCATCTATGCTTTTTCTCCTGATAATCATTAGAATTTGCTATGCTCTTGTCTCCCTGCAGAAATTCTGGACCACCATCTTTTGAACAGGAGCTTAGCTAATGGTCTTTTCAATTATTTGCAGGACACAATGGGATGGGGAGAAAATGATCGAGGTGTCAGCTTCACTTTTGGTCCTGATGTGGTTGCCAAGTTCTTACAAAAGCATGACTTTGACCTCATCTGCCGTGCGCACCAGGTAGACCTGAGCTGAAATTTTCTCCTCAATACTAAATAGTGTTTTCCAAGTGTCACCTTGAGCTGGATACACCCTTCCAAAACAATCCTTTATGAAGTACATAATTTTTTCTCATGCCTGGCATTATTTTGAAGGTTCCTTGTTATTTAAGCCTGTGTCCTCAAATCAATCAACAGTGCCAATCCAGATATCATCAAAGAATCTGCTCTATGATGGTCACTCCATTAAGAATGAATAAGAAAAGAGAGGATGATGGGGGGTTTTCTTTCCAGCAGATCAGGCAAGGTTTTCTTGCCTGCTGTGTGCTGGGGCCTTTGGGGTTCAACATAGGTTCCCACAGGAGTCATGAAACAGAGCCCATATATATTTCCAGTGGGCAAACCCCTCCGCCCTCCGAAAGTCCCCATGCATATAGCAACCATTGATTGGTAAAATGAAGCCAATTCTTGTTTAACTTATCAAATCAATGAACTTTAAAAGACTTCAAATTGTTTGTATTTGCCATATTTGGAGATTAATAAACTACTATCTTTATTTGCCATAGTCTAGTGTAGGACTTCCTCTGGTGTGAGAGGCTCAAAAAACCATATTAAGTGTGCATCATTGATTATTACAATATTTTTTGGAGTTTAGAGAAGTGCCTATGCTTGCACCATTCACATTTGGTTCCTCATGGAAACCTCTGGCATAGATGAAACAGGTTAAAAGATATGATTCTGTTCACAGCTGAAGCTGAAACTTGAGTTAGTGCCTACTGTTATGCATGTTAGCATATAGGATTTTCTCCCAGGTTTTCATGATGATTCCTTTGTATTTGCTACTCTTGATGTATTGAATGATGAAATCTCAAGACCACTCTGATTCTCCTCTGAGGAATCCTGGGACAAAGAAAAGGATGTGTAGGTTATTGCAAGTTGCACACACAACATCTTTGAATTATTGTGTCTGAAGGTGGTGGAAGATGGCTATGAGTTCTTTGCCAAGAGGCAGTTGGTGACACTCTTCTCAGCTCCTAACTACTGTGGGGAGTTTGACAATGCTGGAGCCATGATGTCTGTTGATGAAACCCTCATGTGCTCGTTCCAGATCCTCAAGGTCTGTTCATTCGTTCTTTTTCCCTGATTCATCTACTTCTAAATCCCTTGATGGGGATATTTCAAGTCTCAGCTTGGGTTCAGCATGTATAAAGTCAATTCACTGGCTCATATGTCATTTTTAAATTTGACTAGTTTAACCCTTCTGATATTGAGGCCTTCAGCAAAAATTTCTTTACTGAAGGAGTAACTTGAAGTACCCCTGTGCAATATTAACATTAAAAAAAATTATGCTGGTAATATAAAAAATTGCATATATTAATCAATTTGGATAAAAATCTGTAGGTTGATTTAAAGAAAATTATGGTAGACATTTTATGAAAAGTTTAACATGGGATACTGCCAGCCCCCCCCCCCCCCAGTAACAGAAGGGTTAAATTGATGATGAATCCCAGTTTTGAACAAAGACTCTCCTTTATTTTTGGTTCTTAGATGCCATTTTCATCAAGAAAAGTATTAACATCATATATATTATCTGGCAGTGGAATGCATTTGCTGAATCTAATGGTTCATCAAAATATAAGACAGGAGAGCAGAAGCTCTCCTATGGTCCATCTTCTGGTAGTGGCCTGCTCTCTGCTTATGATGGACATCATCATCACATTCCACCACTTTGAATTGCCCTAGTAGCAGTGCTCTCCACGTAGGAGTCACAAAGTTTTAGAAGGAAGGATAGGACAGTTGAAAGTATTTGCATGTGCATTCCCATGCTTGTGTCATCATTTTTATGATACATAACATAGGAACCATTACTTTATGGGTGTCCTGCATAAAGAGTAATTTTTTGTGCTGACCATGACTTTCCATTACAATCACCAATATGGTCTTCTTATTGTACCCTTTTCTTGAAATGAGAGAGATGCTGTGCCTCATTTTTGTTCATACTTTCAACTCCATTCAGAGAATTTGGATATATTTTCTTCAATAGCAGAAATAATAACTTTAGTTCAAGGCATTTCTACCTCAGAAAAGGCAGAACTTGGAGTTTGCAGCCTGGTTGAGTTTTAGTGGCTCTTTGGAGAGAATTGCAAACTACAAGGATGGACTGGAAGTTTACCACTTTAAACTTAATTTATATTGACAGTTTTATCAGTTTCATCTTGGATTGTTAAATTATGAAGTTGAGGAGTGTGTTCATGTCCAATTATTGCAACTCCTTTCTATTTGGTATGATTTGTCGTGTGTTTCTTGCTGCAGCCAGCAGAGAGAAAGAAAGCAGGATACACAGGGATTGCATCAGGGCGTCCTGTGACTCCACCAAGAGGAGCAGCTGGAAAGGCCAAGAAGAAATGATGCAAATTTTTTCTGATCATCAGATCACCTTGCATGTCTATTGAAGACAGACAGGGACAGGGGCAGATAGAAGAGCACATCTTATTGACAGTGAATTTGGTGAACTCCCTAGTGAAGCTGTGAGATGTGCTTCTTTTCTATCCTCTCCCCCTTATCTGGTTTATTTTTGGCTTATTTTTTAGAATTTTCTTGTTTTTCTTTATCATCATCAGAGGTCCCAGACTCAGCAGACACATGAATTCCTTGTTATCATTCTATATATATTTTTCCCTTGTGGAAGGATCCACTTTCCTGTCAGTTGTGGCTGGTGCTGCATCATCCAGGCAAAACAAAGCTTCCCTTTCTTTTTTTTTTCATACTTGACCAGAGTTATTATTCACCATCGTCATCCTCATCATCATCATCAGCAGCAGCAATTGTGGATGAAGTGTGAGAAGATGTTATTTCATCGTGATCTCCCTTTTTGTTGAGAACCAAGCAGCAGTAGTTGCGTTCCCCATAGAAACGCAAGAATCAGCTGTGATGAGAGTGTAGAATCCACCTCTCTCTGATGAACGGACATCATTCCGAGAAAGAGAGAGAGAGAGAGAAAAAGAAAGAAAGGAGCTCCATTGCTCACTTCACATCCTCATCATTTCATTTCTCGCCTCCTGTACAATTCCCTTTGCAACCCAGAATAAACTAAAAGAGCAAGAGAGAAACTACAGGCTTGTTTTTATGGTATTGTGTGAATGCTCATGAAATCTGCAACATCTTTGATTTTGTTGCAGAAGTCAACATCAACTATTTGAGTTTGACTGTTTTTGGAAGTCTGATGATTTCCAAAGGATGTAAAAATTTATTGTTGCAAGATTAAAATCTGTTCAGGAATGTCTTTTTTTCCTGGCAGGAAGTTCTTTGTCTTGGTGACACATTTTACACCCAATTGTTTCACGTATCTGCAGTTCTTTCAATGGCATTGATATTCACTGTCTCTGTAACAAAAATGTTTAGTGCTAGCAACTCACCCAATTTCAACTGGAAACAAAATACATTTTTAACTCTCTTTAACTGCTTAGATTTGTGCAGGTGGTTTGAGGCCCTGTGCAATTTTTTCTGTAGGCAGTATAAAATACCACAAAATGATTGATTGGTGAAAGTAGGATTCATTTCAAGTCTTATGGATATTATGTAAATGCAACAGCAGTAATAAGTGGGAAACCCAAATTGTGCATCCACATCAATAGCAGTGAGGGCGTATTTTTGTTGACGTCAATGAGGGAGTGGCAGGTGCATTTCCTTGCCCTAATATATAAAGACAGTATAGGTTGTAGGGATTTGAGGATTCAAAATTTTGCTGATTATAAAAAGTTTTTTGATTTTGCATATTGGTAGCAGGGATGTAGACCTTTTCATCAAATTTTTTGTTGTTAAATAACAACGTATATTTTTTGTTCAAGTGGTGTTGCACCAATTTTGAATTCATCACATACTTTCCAATGAACTGACACCGTAATCAAGGCTCAAATGTAAGTAGTACTCAAATTATAGGGCTATCAAAAGCTGAGGTCAGAAGATGGATCCTACATTTGAGGAGTTCTCTGGAAAAAGGGTGTGTGTGCCCATACATCCGTATGGACACATACGCCCTTTTTCCAGAGAACTCCTCAATTTTGACCACCTTGCAAACATTTTTTCCAACTGACCTAATAAGGCTGAAATGTGACATTTCTGGGTTTGAAAGTAGTATACCAAATTTAACCCTTTAACTCCTGAGTTTCCTAAGCTGTGTGCCTGTTTGTACTGGAGCCAGAATTGGACTGAAGGTGGTACAGCCCATGGAGATATCATGAGTATACTCGGGCGTGGGATTTAAAGGCTTAATAAAAGTCAAAGATGGTTGGTTATTAACACATTGACTGCTGAGGATTTAAATGCCCAGCCAACCTCTCCTTGTCACAAACAGTAGTAGAAGTTTCCCACCAAACATGCCATATTTGGTATTTTAAAAGTAATTTATGCAAGAGGAAAATCCTTAGGACTTTAGAGATTCATATCTTATGCAATACTTCAAATTACTAGGATGTAATCCGAGTAGAGATACATGTCCCATATGTCAGGTGATACCTTGAAAAACTGGTATTGGCATTGCTCATTAATAGCATTTTAAATTTAGATAGAATGGTAAAAGTCCTGTAAAAAAAAAATTTCTTACACAGCTGATTTTGTTCAGTCAAACAAAAAGTTTGACATTCGAATCAATAGTGTTATGAACTTTGAATTGCCCTCTGTTGGTCCTGCCAGGAAGCAGCAGCAAGAAAATTTCATGGCCAAATGTCAGCCCATGGCAATATTCACACAACCAGGGCAGGGCTAAAATATCAGCCTGTGGCACTAAGAGGGTTAATGACTGACATCTAGTATGGCCAACATCTCAAATCTAGGCCAATATCCTATTACCCATTCATTCTACCAGGAGTACCAGTGCCCCGAGTTGGATTCTTTCAACAGATCATCTAGTTGCAGGCCCATGCACAAAAATAAAGCTTTTATGAGGTGATTCATGAAGATAAATCCACAGCCTAAATAAGAGTACTTTCTGGAACACATTTAATCTTAGTTTCAATAGCTCATAGTACATCTGACTTCAATAAAATGAACTTTCTTGCTGTTGTATACATCTGGAGAAAGAGAATATGTTTAACATGTATGAAAAAGAGCAGTTCATTTCAAAGAGCTTGTGATAGGCAAGTTTTATTTCCTATTCAGACTGTCAACAAAAAAAAAGATCAAAATTTATAAAAAGAATTGGAACTAAAACACAAATGTCAGGTTGCTTTTCCCAAAAATTTAAGTGATCTTTGTTCTCTTTCTTTTAGCAGTTTGTGTTCGAGCAAGAAAATTTTCCCCAACATCACAAATGGAATTGCTTGCATTTTGTTAAGAAATGTGGTAGATGAGACAGATTCCAACCTTGCTACACTCTCTACCCCCATATTACATAATTTAACATTATAAGAAATCTGAACAGCTTTTTTGAACCAAACTACACCAATGTAGTGTGTCAAAGTGTGGATAGACAACGTGTGCATTTTCCTCTCAAGTGGCATATATCCCAAAACCATGAATAAAAAAAAAATAGGTGAGAGGTTGGAATTCGAGCTTAAGGGGGTAGGAATTTGTATCAATACCCTATTAACAATCTCACTGTCATAAGCCATCCAGAATGAAAAAAAAGTGAAAATCCATATACTATAAGAATCATAATCCTGAAATTATATGTGCTCCAGATTAATTACCCTTCTTTTGGCAGTATATGTAAAGCATCCTGGAATTACCCAAAGTTGTTGAATTGAGGTCATGAGTTGCTCTTTCAGGGCAGACCAGATCCATTCATGCAATGAATCTGGTCCATTTAATTCTCTCATGCACCCTTGCTCTCCCACCCTGGACAGATGATTATATAGATGAAAGTTTGCTAGATGATGAAATCAGTTTTTCAACATCACATGCAGACTTTATTCATAACTGATGTTCATTTTTGCACTGGGGAGGTCCCACCTGCCTTAGGAAGGAACCAATTTTAATTTTCCCTCTTGAAAAGAGAAGAAATTAGTCAGAGAGATGCAAAGTATCAAAGTGAAGTATCCAGTCACTGAATCAGCTTGGAGTGCTGCCCATCCTTGCCTCCTGCTTGCTCTCAAGGGAGAATGGTGGGATACGGCAATCAAACGTGAACCCATCTTCACGTTCCATACGAAATGTACCCCTAAACAAAAATAAAGGAAATGCACCAGAGATCCACAATCATGAGTCCTTCCATATAAGCTTTCTGGAAATGGACTCAATTCAGGTTTTGTCATTTTAGAGCTCTGTCCTCACATTTTTAAGATTCAAGCTCACATTGAATGCTAGGAGAGAAAGACAATACTAGCCAGTTCAGGCCAAGACCATGATTAATATCAGGTGAAACTTGGGTGGCCTGAAACATGAAAAGAAATAGGTAGAAGGCTAATTTTTTGTCAAAACTTCTTTTGGGACAATACTTATCTAAATTATACTCAAATATAATCTGAGTGAAGCCCAGTCCATCGCCTTGTTTCCTCTGAGTACACCACTGTAGTGGGTATAAGTGAAATATACTGGGTGGTCAAAAAAAATGTCCAGAAGTTTATATGCTTGCAGAGAGAATATGAGTTACAAAAATTTCAAGGAAATTGGTTTTTTAAGTAACAGTTGAGTAACAGTTTTTTCTCCCACGTGAAGTCAAAAGGATGAGCATGCAAAGAAGTGTGACTAACCTCAATTAAAGAGATGTTTGATTAGTCCTCTATTCTGGACCACAACTGCTTGCAGATGCTGTTTCTATTGGTTGATTTACTTCCGGCCTTCAATTCATCAAGTAATGTAAAAAGGGGTGTTGCATCCAGCATGAAGTTCCTTCAATTAATTTCATGTGCTGTAGTCATGAAGTTTAACTCTGGAGAATTGGGAGGCCGTTGATTTTCTCAGATGTAATCAGGAGTGTTATTCTTCAAATAATCATACACATGTTTGGCATGATGTGAAGGAGCATTATCCTGTATGAATGTGATGTGGAATTTTTTAGTGAATTCACAATGATTGAAGGTAAATTAAGAAAACCACCTGGAGAACAATCGCCTCTCTTGATGCAGACACTTGTACCCAAATCATGACTACATTTTCATGCAGGATAGTGCTTCTCCACATCGTGTCAAGTATGTGCATGGGTATTTGAAGAATAACTCTCTTGACTTCATCCAAGAAAATCAGTGGCCTCCCTATTCTCCAGAGTTAAGCATCATGACTACAGCACATGAAATGAATTGAAGGCCTGAATTGAAGAATTGTGGCCTCTTGTCTATGACAACACCACAAGGAAGTCAATCAACCAATGGAAACAGCATCTGCAAGCAGTCATGGACCAGAATGGAGGGCTGATCAAACACCTCTTTAATTGAGGTTAGTCAGGCTTCTTTGCACACTTACCTTTTGACATCGTGTGGGAGAAAAACTCTTACTTATGTAATTAACAACCATGTGATATTACCTATAAATATTGGATGTAAAACCCTGTAAATTTCCAGTTGATAGCTCGTATGGTATTCCATCTGAGGGCATGTAAAGTTAGGGACTTTTTTTGGGCCACCCGGTACATGGTGGATGACAAAATAAGGAAAGGGAGGGTGGAGAGGCTAGAAGAGGATGCCTGGAGAAGGCATGCAAGCATGTGGTTGGTTGTGGTGAAGGATTTTTCCTCCTTCACCCCAACAACCAACCCCTGCAATACTCAAGGTCCTAACGTAAAAATTACTACTACTATTTGGTAATTGATGACATTAATAAAACCCTACAGTTATCAAGTTTATTATGTCAATGAGATGTTATTCAATCTCATGCATTCTGAAGGGAGTATTCTAAACTGTTGGAGAAAGCTGCATAAATCAGACAGACATGCATCTAGATTATTCCATGAGGAGCTACTTGAAAGGGGAATACAGGGTGTCCATAAAGTCCCAATGTATTTTCTTGAAAAACTCAAAATTCTTACAAAAATGCATATTGTGTGCTTCATATTATCAATAATGAATAAGTTAAGCTGGTGATAGTATATTAAAAGCCAGTCATTAAAATTTTTTTGCTGAAGTTCCATATAAGCACCTTCCAAATCAATACATAACTGCAATCAATCTGTTGTTTCCCTTTACACATTGTTCAGCATTTCAGGGATTATGGTCTTAACAGCAGCATAGATACGATCTCTTAAATCTTCAACATTGAGAACCTGGAGAAAATTACCTGGACATGTTGCAGCAATTTCTTGAGCCATAGTTAACAGAAGACAGTGTTCTTGAGATGGTGATTTTCCAACAAATTCATCCCTATTTCACGAACATCGTGCAAGATTATCTAAATCAGAAATTCCTGAACTGTTGAATTGGCCAAGGATCAAACAGAATGAGGTCTTCAAGATCCCCTTACCTAATCCCCTTGGACTTTTTTGCATGGAGTACATTAAGTCAAAAGGTTTACAGCACAAAGGTTCTCCATGTTGAAGATTTAAGAGATTGTATCTATGCTGCTGTTAACACCATAACTCCTGAAATGCTGAACAATGTGTTCAGGGAAACAACAAATTGATTGCAGTTATGTATTGACTTGAAAGGTGCTTATGTGGAACTTCAGCAAAAAATTTTAATGACTGGCTTTTAATATACTACCACTAGCTTAACTTACTCATTATTGACAATATGAAGTGCACAATAGGCATTTTTGTAATAATTTTGAGTTTTTCAATAAAATAGATTTGGCTTTTATGTATATATAATTGAGAGGAGAGGTAGTAGAATAGTGAAGCAATGGCAGAAAGAGAAGAGGGAAATGAAAAGGAGAGGACTAAAGGTCACCTACATTGTTAATGACCTTCAGAACATGAATAAAGTTGAGAACCAATATGAAAATGAATTGCAGGGTTAAGACTCAAAGGTGCTCAGTTGACAATATGGTAGTTCTAGCAGTTTTCCTTTAAGGGATGACAATCAGTCATAGAATGTGATTGATGAAATCTCTGAGGATACTATGAGGTGAATGGCCACTGAGGTGTTCAGGAACTGGATCAACATTTCTCATGTAGGATTCAATGGAGATGTCATGTGAAATTGATCAGCAAGGTGTCTCACAACTTTAATGAATAGAGTGAGGAAGATATTACAGAAGCCACATTATAGATGTTGCAGAAGTGCCATCATATTTTGGAAGAGCCACTAGGAACTACAAGCCACCACCTCAATTTGAAAATAAAGAGGGCATGTGAAACAATGGAGGGAAGAGCACAATGAAGCTGAGAAATTGACTGATGGATATCTCCCTGTGATATGAAATTCTGTACAAAATATCATGAAATGCATAAGAACTTTGAGAATCATGCTACATAAAAGTTACATAAAAAGAGGTGGGTGAAGTCAAGGATAAAAGGTGGAAAGTCATAAAAGAAAGGATCCATTTAGAAGAGAAGTATGGGGAGAGTAGGATAATGAAGACTCAGGAAAAACATTCAGAATTAAATGTTACCTTAATGGTAGCACCAATTAACTAGGGAGGGAAGCCATGCAAAAGAAAACTAGCGATAGGCAAAGGCAAAGTTGAGCTCCATGAGCAAAAATGTCAGTGAAACAGTTCTTGAAATATACAAATTAAGAGAGGGGACAGTTTTTTTTTGCATGAAATATGAGGGAAAATTATATGTAAATGAAAGAGAGAGGGAATATTGCCCACAATATCAGGTAAGTGTACCAGATGTTGGATTTGGATGGTCCAAACACATCCCATTCACTCAAATGCAACTCCTCTAAATGCTGTATAAGGATCAAATGGCCTACAGTAGCTGACAATTAATTCCATATTCCTGCAGCATTTAATGCAGCTTCCCTCAAAGCTCATGATCATATGCCCCTTCAAGATCCACAAAGGACATGTAAACCTCTTCAGCAAATTCCCAATGCTTCTGCCTCTCAAAAATCTGGTGAGTGAAATGCTGATCTATGGTGCTGTGCTCTTCAAGATATCCACACTGTTCCTCCTGGATGGCTTCTTCAGCAGCTGTAAGAGCTTTATTTTCCAGCACCTCTACATATACATAACCAGGAATGCTGAGGAAAGGGATTCCACAGTAATTGGTGCACTCCCATCAAGTTCCTCTTCTAAAAGAGAAGATCTGCCACACCAGTCTGCTAGCCCATAGTTGTCGTCCCCTCATTCCCATAGGGTTTGCATACCTTATGCAACTGCAAACACTTATTACTACTCATTTCTTTAGTGGCATGTACCATTTGAGCCAAATTTGCTACATCTCCCTTTCCTCCCATTAAAAACTTGAGGGTTCACCTAAGGTGTTTTCTCAGTCAGTGCAGGGCCCCATGGCTTGAATGGAGTGTATATGTGATTCAAATAGTACACTTGCACCTAGAATGTTTTAATCCCACCTTCCTTAAATATATCATGCCTTTTTGAATGAAAGATATACTTACAAAGGTCAAAATCATTTCTTTTGTCATTTTATTTGCAATGGTGTGGTAGATGCATGATGTAAGCAGGTTTCTTTCCAACTTTCTTTTGAAAGAACAGAAACTAGAAGAATATATGAGAGAGAGATAGAGAGACATCTGAGGACAGACCACATGTGTCCAGAGGGAGCCTGAAGAGAGACATGACTGCTGTACTGAAATGCAGGCTGGAGCTTTGACAGGACAGGTTCCTGACCAACAACCCCACGTCCTCGCACAGTCTCAAGGGTTCCTGACAGGCTGAAGATACGCCAATGTCTCTCTCTCAGCTGCACTGACAGCTCTCCAAGGTTCTCCAGTCGGATGCAGTAACGCCACTATATACAACCATCCATCAAAATTAATATTATGTAACTTGGTACATTAGGGAAGGAATGAATAAGTGCACAGCCATTTCTAAAAATTTCCTACCTTGTGTTCAACTGAGCACTCAAACTCAAATATATAGTGCAGGCAGAAAAATACAACATGATCATTTCAAAGAAATGAACATTACCATTGAAGAACATGGAAATTTGTATTGCTAAGTCTCAGTTTTTGTTCAAGGGTACTTTGGCAGATTTTCAAATGAGCAAATGGTGCTTCTGATCAAAGCCTATGATTACATAAAGAGTCCTCTTTTTGTGCTATTACAATTCTCCAGTTACCATCTAAATTCAGGTAGCAATAAAATAATTCATGTAATAGGACTCCTAGTACAGTGCCCCATGATTAAATGATGCAAAAGTATTCATAAAGTAAATTACTAGCCCATATTGGATACTGAAAATGATTTAAGCTTTCCAATGAAGTAGAGATAAGGAAGTGTCTTTCACTCACCCAATAAACAGTTGAGTTTTGTGATTCACGACAACCCATATAGAATGGGATGACAGTGACACGCACATTCTCTGTTGTCTCCTTGTGCACATCTGAGAGCTCCAGCCAAGGATGATTCTTCTCCTGCCATGCTTTCAGTGTCTCCCTAGGGCCAAAGGGAGGATCTATAGAGAAAGCCATATTGTATTTATTTGTGTAGAGATTTACCTATCCATCAGGCAACACCATGAAAGCTGAATGTGATTCTATTCCTTTCTCTTACCTCTATCAGGATCGTACTTGAGAAACTTGTCAAAAAGCTCATGATGCAGGGGCTGACCTTCAGTGGCTGTATATGGAAGGATATCCTCATGAGCCACATAATCCAGGCCTGGGATGGCATACAAGGAACGGGAGTTCTCTTGGTTCCCAAGGAATGTCACTGCTTCTGTCTGTGCCCTCTACAAAGTAAGATGCATAGGCAACCTTTATCATCTCCATATAACTAACCCATCTGTTTACTCGATGGACCTTCCCCAACAAACTCACGATATATGGACAGTCTCGTTGATCAATCAGAACTTGATAGAATGTGTGAGTTCTTCCCTTCACCTCCCGACTCAATCCACCATGGTTTCCAAAATCATCATCAGACCTGAACAGTTACAAGAAAGTCACTTTCAAGACCAAAATGACTCAATCTATAAAGTTGCATGCCTGGGACTATTGGTATGTAACTAGTTACAATGATGTCATAAAACTTTATGGCAGCCATGACAGTATTTCTTTATTTTGAGAACATTGTGCCTGTTTAGTCAGGTATCTTGATAATCATTGCCATGAAATTAAGGTTGAATCAATCTTGAAGCACAGAGTCAATCAAATGGGTTAATGACAACCCCAAAAATCAAATATATGCCTTTTATTGATTGGATAGTCATAGAAAAAGAGCCTATGAATGTTTGATGCCATGTCCTTGAATATGGATGGCTACCTTCACCTATTCATGACATACAACTTCCCACTCTTAGAAGGATCTTAGGTCTCAGAATGGGTCAAGGATGCATCAGGTACTTATGACCTCCCAAACTGGATGGAATCACACAAAACTCAGCCACCTTAGACAACTCTACAAATTTATGAAGCAATGAAGCATGTCAAATATGGAGTGAATCTGCAAACTGAGTGCAGAGCATTGTACACAAAAGTAGTCTGCTGAATGCAAAACCATGAAATTGATATTTGCAAGTATGACAACAACACTTTCTGTTCCTTAGGTTTCATCCTCTTTTGGTCCAATGGTGAAAGAATATGCTCACTTTGTTGATTAAAAAGCAGGGTATAACAAGATCATAAAGCAACTTCATTTCACTGTTGGATACCTGAAGTTGAACTTTCCTGCTGCCACATCAGCATCTATAGTATTACTTTTGAAACTGGGAAAAGCTCATGATATTCCTGATTTCATGACATGTTTATTTATCTATTATAATACCAACTTCTTCCTTTTGGAGGCTCTACTTTCTCTGCTTTCTTTTCTTCATGCCTTACTTTGATTGGTCACTTTAGTTTAAGGTGCTTGACAAATTCTACAGTAGTCTATTCTGTATTATGATCAATCTTTCATATAGAAATTCTCACATAGTTGGATCCCAAGATGGCCTGATGCACACTGGCTCTTAAGTAACAGAAATAAAACTTGCCAGAAATGAACTTGCACTTGAACTAGGTTATAGACAAGGCTACACTTGAAGGTTAGGGTAAGTGGATTCTCAGGCTTTTAATGATGATTAAATGCAGAAGTATCTAAATATTTGCTTTTATAAAACTTGCAATTTTAATTTCATAATGTTAATACATAATTCTTTCCACTGTCATAAGGGAATGTAGCAATGTTCTCTTCTTTGAGAACAATGTATTCTATCACACATGAGATTCTAAAAAACAAATTACCTATCCTCTTTCCTCAAGGGCTTTAACAACCCCTTTCCACTTGAGGGTTGATGATGGAAAAAAAGGGTTCAAAGTAATTTAATCTCACATTTCTTTGTTCTTCACAAAATCAATAAAATTAAAATAGAAGCAAAACTTTTCCACTGAAGTGTATATTCAATTCTTTCATTATTTTTGCAAGTTGAGGTTATGTTGAGTTGATATAGCATCAAGGGACACATCAGTTCAACTGGATTCACTCAATCACATGTGAACTCGTTTGTACAAAAGCCCCTTTTCCAAAGAACTCCCCAAAGGAAATGCTGTCTCTGGTTGAGGCTCAGGTCATGTTTCACATGGGTAGAGGCAAAGGCACTGCTTCATCTACTTCCTTCAATGCTTTTAACAACATACAGCTTTTTTTTTATAGTTCCCTTCAACCCTTTCAGACCTGGATTAAGGCCACTATCAGAATAATATACTTTTTTGCATTTTTGAGCTCTTCTCCAAAGCTACTTTAAATTTCTATGTTCCATATATCATTTTCATATTTTGTGTACATTTACCATATCATACTACATATTACATATTAAACATGTATTTATATAACTGAAGATTACAAAACTGACAGGTGAGAGAAGGCCTCCGATGGAATTGAGCCGTGCATAATTGTACCCATTGTAGTGTAATATGGGGTGCAAAGTCACAAAAATCCCAATAAATTACCATATACACAATGAAAATGCAATGTCCATTGGAATGGATGCTGGGTCTGAAAGGGTTAAACTAAGAGGGGAGTACTTTTTTCTAAAAGGTAATGAAAAGTACAAAAATCACTGTAAGCCTGCAGCTACCTCCAAGTATGATTTTTTGAGTCACATAGTCCTGACATTCATTGGAGACATCTACAGTTAATTCAATTGTGCTATAGCATGGCATACTGAATATCTAAGAGAAAAGCTACTTAAGGTTAGCCTATTTCAAACAATGTTCAAGGTGGATTGCTTATGGAAAGTAGTTCCACATAAACAGCTTTCTTCCTGGAAGCAGATGATTTCATATGGCAGTTGGAGTACTAATTTAGAGTTTTAAAACCTGTGACTGTTTGAAGAAACATGGTAAGAAGTAGCAAAATGGAGTTTCCCAAGAAAGGCTATCTGTGCCACTACTATACAATAGAACTCAATTATAACAACCTTGGTTATAATGACGAAGAACGCCAGGTCCCAGCATATAGCCCATAAGGTAGGTGAAATTTTACCTCAGTTATAGCACGAACCTTGGTTATCATGAAGGCCATTCATGATGCCCAATTCATCATTCTTGACCTTCCATCTTAAGAAGAGTGAGTGAAAGATAAAGTTATGGTGAGCCATAACTTTATCTTTCCTGGAATCAGCATTCCATTTCAGTCATATAGATGTGACTGGAGGAGGGTAAGGGAGGGATAATCCCCAGTAACTAACAAGATCATATTATCTTCTGTTGCCATTTGCATTTCTCATTAACAACATGGTCAGGGAAAAGCAAAATAGGCAAGCCTTCACAATTAACAAGAAAGTATGCATAATTCGTTGAATAGAAAGTGGGTGAGGTAAAGCTGACACCTCTCGTGAACATGGACAATAGACATGGACATTGTGGAAAGACATGAACTAGGAAGTTCATCTCTTTCCACAATTTGGAAAAGTCATCACAGCTGCATCCATACTTGGAAGAACATCCCTCAAAACAAAAAACTTTGTAGATCTTCATGAGATGATGTCAACAAATCCTTACTAAAGAGGTTCATGGTTCAAAGAAATGTGAACATCACAATTAGTGGGCCAATGCTTAAAGTGAAGCCAGTGCAGACCAACCGATGTGTACTAGAGTTGTATGTAGCATCTATTTTGAAAACAAAGAAATGGAATGTCAATAGAGGCAACCTTGGTTATAACTGATTTTTCCCTGGTCCCTTCAATGACATAACAGTTCGACTGCACATGAATAAATCTATTGCATGCTGATGTCATCATTTCCAGTTCCAGCAAATGAATTCCCAACAACCACCAACACAGAACACTCCTGAATTCATGAGCTGTCATCTGTACAGGAAACTGATTACATTTAGGTATTACATGTCAAGAGGACAATTTGAATTGAGAAATGAAGATTCAATCCTTCTTCATCGGGAATGGCAAATATTTCAAGGAGAGATCCTGAAATCCCATGCCTCATTATAACAATGCAATAAATCTGTTATTAAGTTCTGTGGATTTGGCATGAAACAGACTTCTCCTTTTTTGATGGGATGTCCCTGTCATAGACTCGTGCCATCCATGGAAAGAGGATAACACCCCGATATCCAAAGATGCAGTGAAGGAACAGCTGGCCTGTGTCATATTTCCCTTGGATCTTCGGTGTTTCCAGTCGACCCACCTCTGCCAACCTAAAATGCAAAAACTTCAAGCTGTTGGGCATCAAATAGACTTCCTCAGCAATGTTACCACAAAGTTCAAGTAGTATTCCATGACTTCCAACTGATTCACTTTTATGTTTAAAGAAATTAACCAATAATCCTTCCTATATGACATTATTCATGATTCAATCATTCATATTTAGCATGGGAAGGACTATTGGGATATTTTCATGCATATTACATGAAGAATATGGATATTTTTTCCTAATCAAGAAATTCTGCATCATCATTGATACAAAAATGCTATCACTTCATTCTATTCATTAAATAGCTGCAGCATCTTATTTTCCTTGAATTTTTTTTTGGACGAAAACAAATCATGATATTTCATGAAGGACCCACAAAGTAATACCTGTATATTCATGTTATTTCTTTAATGCACTCATTCCCTTATTACCCACTCTCAAATAAGAACAAAGAGGGTTGATGACAGCTGATGACTCCTCTTCCACTTGTATGCCAATCTTTGTCTTTCCTGGGATTGACACCCAAGAGCCATCACAACACTGGAAAAATTATACTATTGTAGTTTATTTTTGCCAGTTCAGTGTTCAGCATTATGCTATTACTGGAACACCTAGAAGTTGAATCATCACACGTGATCAGAGAGAGCATTTGTATACTAAGGTGCTGATATAATGCAGAGGATGGAATAAAGGTTCATAAGGTTCCCCTTTGCATCCAGTTGGAAGCTCAGAAGTTTATAATGATCACTAGAGAAGCCCAAAAAACCTCTAGCATTCACAAGCCAAGCATGAACTTCTTCAAGAATGGCCACATGGTAATATTTATTATCAAAGAGACATTGCATATGCATATTACATCTCCATTTTCCTGTAAAAATCAATAGGTCATCTTGACTCCCAGTTCTTCTTGATAAAAAATTAACCAGAATTTATGTGTTTGGTAAAGCTGCAGTTGATTCATCCCCCACCTGCCCTCCCCCATCCTAGGTCATATTAAGACAAAAGTTTTAGGGCCTGAATAATGACACCTCCATTAATTAACTGCCCTTTAAGGCAGCAGTTCCCAAACTGTGGGTCACAACTCCTTGGACTCATAAAGGTTCAAAGCAAGTAAAAGGTTTGGGAACCACCACTTTAAGGAACCATGGACTCCTAGGAGGAAAAATAGCTCTCTAGCTTAAAGGCCCTTCATCTTACTAAAATGAGCATTTAGGCCTAGTCAGAGCAACGGAAGTGTACACGTGCAAACACTTAGGTGATACTGATACAAGATTGCAGATTGTCTGAAGAAAGTAGATGCTCAGTTTGTAACTAAGTTTATCAGTTGGCTTTAATGGGTAATGGGAAAAGTGAGCAGTAAGCATAGAAGTGGTAGCAGGAAGGAGGAAGAGTTACATGTGGGTCTTATGTGGGGATCATCCTACAGAGACTGAGATAGTATAAAGCAGGGTACATATTTGCTCACTCGATCAAATTCAGCATTTGTGCCAGATCATCATGAAATTTCCTGTGGGAACGATCGCTCATTCACACACCTGGTGCTAAACTTGTCTGTTTTCAGCTAGCTGAAGTAACTATCGCACATATCCCTTGTGGAACATCTCTCCCATGGTTTTCTGTTTCTTTGGATATCCCCATCTCCTTCTGCTCACCATATGGCCAACTGCACCATAGTCAGAGAATCAAAAATATGTTTAAAATTGGAAGGTTTTTGCATTTGGATTCTTGGCTTTTTCTTTCAAAGCATCCCCTGCACCTACCCTGTTCTAGTCAATTCAAATGCTGCAAAAACCAATGTTTAAAAGGGAACCTCTGGTATTGGCTTATCAGTAAACTAGTCATACCAGTTTTCCAATTAAACTGATACGGACAATTATAGGTTTTTATATTGGTCCAATAAATTATCAGTAACATCCCAAGTCTAGATATTGATAACACTAAAAACTTAGCCAGGACCCACAGGGAAATTTTTGTATCCCATTTCATATGTTGATGTTACTCATTATGACTTACATTCTTGTATGCAAAGATTGATGTTAACGATGTCACTATAAAATGAACATTTAGAGCTTACAATAAATACCACTGTTTAAGAGTAAGAACTATGGGGCTTCATCTCCATCATTGCTTAATGCACAAGTTCACAGATAAAGGATTGTCACCATGACAACATGAATGATAACGTTAATAATAAAATGGACATCCATGGTCTACTAAAAATCCCTGAGAACTTGACCTATAAAGACAAGAACATCCATTGGTCAAGTAGACTCATATCTAGCATTCCTGAATCATATGACAGTTCTCTATGCGATGAAATCAACTAAATTTTGAAATGTGAACTTTAATTTCAATACTTTTTGCCAGGTTTTTACTTGTTTTGACCCACTGTGCAGCGGTGACATTTTCCAACTAATATTCTTAATGCATAACATTTTCTGCTTCCTACCTAAACCCATCTCATTCGTTCCTAATTGCCATTTACCTCGTTTCATCTTGTTTGCTGCTGTGTGATTGATCCTGGTAGACCTACTCGTGGCGATTGAAAAAAGGTTAATGAAACACAAGCAACCAGCTAATTCTACATCCACAGCCATAGCAGATTCCCAAAAACATGTCCGAATAGAATAGTCTTAGGCTAAGGCCCCATGGAAAAACAACGGGGGAGTTTCGGCTTGGAAACCAGGACCTACGTCCATACCTGGTGAAGAACCTGAACTTTGTCTGACGAGAGCTAAGAAGATTGGAGAAAACCTTCCTCCCCAGAGAGGGAGAGTGAGATAAGGAAGAGAATATCCTGGAAGTTGCCACTGGCATGATGACCATGTGACTCAAACGGGTTCCGCCATATGAAAGTCCTGTACCACAGACGGCGGATCCTCTTCATCATCTTCCAAACTAAATATGCCACACAATGTATACTGTAAAAAAAAAAAAAAAAGTTCCATACTTTTTCGATGAGGAAATGAGCATTCCTTTCCACAAGGGTATTACGTCTTGCGTGGGCTCTGCTAATTGAACTTCATCATTGTTAGATGCATTTTGATAATCGTCTCCCCCTTCTCCAGGTATAATTTTAAAAAATCGTCATGAAATGAAACCTCACTGGTCACAACCAGTCCGACCTCACCTCTTTCTGTCATCCCCTTTCATCCGAGACATATCAGTAGATACTCTGTACCTCTTCCTCCAATCGAGTTTTTTCAGGGGAATCATATATTAGCGCCGTGCCAAAATTACCACTGTTAAGGTTCTTCTACCAGAAATATCCGAAGCTGACTTTTTTATGATTCTGATTTAATCCGAATCACTTTTCCTATGAAATGACGAAATTAGATTTTAAATTTGAAATTAATCAATCTGGATCAATCGAATACTAATCAGGATAAGTCCTAAAAAGACTAAACTCAATTCAAATTGAATTTTCACAATTTGTAAATGAATGGAACCTTCTGAATTAGAAATCAATATCTATTCCTTTTTCTTTTAACTCTTCTGCAGTAACCATAAAACGCCATGTGTTCTTGAATTCTGTGCTTCTGGAAGGACAGTAAACTGAGCAGGTACAGAGTGGTAAAATACAGTGGAAGTAGTATGAGACACGTGCAGTATGCCAGCAGTTCAGATGGAATAATGGCCTTGCAATGTTAAATACAAGTTTAGTCCAGCATACAAAGGGAAGAATAATGAGCCTAAAGTTTTGAATCTTTGTACCCACACATCAGAATCTCGCACCAAATTTGTATCATTCACATCTGAGTTGAACTAATACTTATTCTTTCAAGATGAATCTGAAATCAAAATGCAAATCCTACATTTAATCAATGATCCACAGCTCAAATCAAACTGTTAGTCAAATGGAGCCATCTCTGTGGTATTCCTGAGATGTTCTACTTGTAAGAAAATAGGATGCAACCTGAATAAAGCCTGGGCAGATTTTTTCCTCAGTTGAAATGAGTGTTATCTATTCCCCATATAAAATGAGTGGAGCATTTTCTATTAAAATCATCCTATACTGATGGTAATGGTACTTTTCTCCTTTGAAGTTTTAATCCAGCATAATGAGACTGAATAATGAGGTAATTTTTTTAAATCTAAGCCATCCCAACCTCAGATCAGTTTCTGCACAAAGTCAGGCAGGCCTTGCCTGCCACCAATCATTGTAGTTCAAATGATATCTGATTTTATTCACTCAAATGAGAAATGATTCACAGATTAAGCCTCACTGAAACTTGAAAATGCCCTGTAAGGTTTCCAAACTACCTTCAGTTCGAAGGCATGACACATACATGTACCATATATAAACTTGAGAGGGAGGGTAGCAGAGCACCAGGAGAGGAAACACCGGAAAACATGGGAGGAACCCTGTCAAGGTGAGACAAGTCCCAAGGGGGAAGGATTGTCATGACTTATGAGGGAGGAGGTTCAAAGAGTGAAGTAGGGCTAGCCAGGGTCACACTGGTCACATCTCGGACCACCATCTCAGCCACACGCCATGCCAGCTCTTCCTCATCCATTTTCTTCTTCTTCAATCCCTTCATCATCCGCCTTAATCTTGATTCACCTATTAAGGACAAAAAAATATTTCCTTGCAATTAGTGCTGTACCGGTGGCCACATCTAGCTGGTGGGCCAATTTTTTCCTCATAACCATTGGCCAGTGCTGGTGCCAATTGTGGCCTGTAGAAGAAATCGCCTCTATTGATTAAAATAGGCGTAATTGGAAGCCATGTGATACTCATCAGAAGGCAAAACTACTATAAACTGGGACTCAGAATCCTGCCATGGCCTCAAGGTCATGCATTCCTGTGTAACCCTATAACATGTGTGGTGAAACTGTAGACTCCTGAGTCCCACCCAGACTGAAAGGGTTAAAGAAGAGGTGGTAAATAATGAATATATCAGTAAAACCACACTGGACCATGACCTTTGTCCTGGAGAGACTGAGGTGCAATTCTGTGTGGGTTAGCAGCTGCCCAGATTTGGTAATTGTGAGTGTTGACAGCTCTTGAAAAATGAGTGTGCTTCATCTGAACACATGATGCACACCGCAGCCAATTGGGATTCATTGCCTTCTATGCCATGCATTGCTTTGTAAAATGTTGAGCATCTGTTGTGCTCTGTGTCAAGTGGCTTCTACACATGTTAGATTTGGAATGGGTAAAGTCTGAGGGTGCACCAAAGGATTCTCCTTACTGCTGACAGTGGCATGTCCAAACGTAATGTAACCATGGTGTTTCTGCACAATTGGTATTCCCCTTCAGTGCCACTTCCTCCATTGTGTGCTTCACTTCCAGCACCATATCCATAGCAGCAACAAGTCATCCAGGCTTCTTGATATTCTGAATACCATCTGTTCTCTCAAACATCATATCAGAGATTTCACAGCCTGCATTATGCAGGGGCCTTTTTGTAGGCCCATCTCTGAGTGGTAGGCCTGTATAGCATCAGAAACAGATTTTGTATCATAGTTTCACCAACCCCTTGCCACATATCGTGCTATGGTCATACAGGAAATAGCGTCTGTTGCCTTGCTCTTCTGAGACCCTACATGCTACCTTGAAATGCATAATCACCTGAAATGGAAATGTCTACTGCCACACCATCTACCAAAAGCCTTGTACATATAAAACCCAGTGTCAGGCATTACTGTAAATTATATGAAGTCAATGATATATATAAATATATACTCACTACTTCATTTGATATTCAGAATAAGTTATCTTCATTTGGCTGTAAATGAGAAGGTAAAGATGAATATGAAAAAAAACTCATACAGAAGCTGACCAGCATGAACCCTTTGTCATTCCATAAACTCAAAGAGAGGATTCATCTTTAACCCTTTCAGACCAGACATCCATTCCAATGGACATTGCACTTTCATTGTAATTTCTTGGGATACTTGTGACTTTGCACTCCATATTATACTACAATGGGCACAATTATGCATGGCTCAATTCCATAGGAGACCTTCTTTCACCAGTTAGTTTTGTAATATTCAGTTATGTAATTAAATTTATAATATATAATATATGGTATGATATGGTAAATTTATACAAAATATAATAAAAACAATATATAGAACATAAAAATTTTAATTACAATGGCGAAAGAGGTCAAAAATGCAAAAAGAATATATTCCAATAGTGGTCTCAATTCAGGTCTGAAAGGGTTAAGGCACTCATCCTGACTTTAATGGACGAATGCACTCTAACAGTACTTTAAAGGTTGGAGAATAAAGGAAAAGTTTACAAACCTTCTTTACTCTCAGGGTCTGGCTCTAAATTGGTGCAGTACCGACCCAATTCTGTCACCTGTCCAGTCATCAATTTCCTGCAAGTAATGTATGATACTCTGGTATGATTGCATCACATCATCATGAAAACAATAAGAAAAAAACCTACCCTGCTAAAGGACGATTCCAAAGGCACTTGTTATTTGATAGGGGGTCATCAGAGAAGGAGAACTTGGAGTGTCCTTTACTTCGCTTGAGAGATAAAGGGACTCCTGGCTGAGATGTATCCATGGCAAGCAGTGTATTCCTAATTGATGCACTGCTACATGTCTGTTCACTGCTCTCACTGCTTGTTGAGCCTTTTTGATGGGAAAAAAAATATGCTTTTCATATGTTTCAAGTTTCTTTTCATAACTAACCACAGGGGTCAAGGATCTACACAAGTTGATATGACAAGATAAGGCCAGGAAGATTGAAATGCTTAACAAAAGGTTTCTGAACAAGTGTTACATGTCATATAAAATTCTGTACATGAACAACTGACTTTTTAAATAATTTTTTTTTTGCAAAAAGGGACTGTTGTTTCTTAAATTTTTCTTACAATACATTTTATGAAGTGGTTGATACCTGGTTTCTTGATGGTAGATGGAGGAAGCTGGGCATACTGGACCTGAACCACCCGGATTAACTCCGTCAGGTACTTATAGTATAACTGGGAACTGAGGAAGTGTGGGAAGAAGTGCTGCAAGGAAAACAAGTCTTTTTTTGTACTTCACTCTAGTCAGGAGACCCTAAAAAGTAGGCATTCCCTTTTTTCTGAAGAACTTCCTATCCAATATAGAAGGCAAGCCTTTGGAGTTAGCTATGTTTGAAGTTGCACTGAATTGCAATTTGCAATTAAAAAGAATTTTATATTTTTTCAAATGTATTTCAAAAACTTTTTTTTTTGCAGAGAACTGCATTTCAAATATAAAGTACAAATACAGGGTGGACCAAAAAAATATTCGGTTATCTGTAATGCTTCACAGCATCGTTTCTTGAGAGTTTAAAAATATTGTAGTAGCATTTCTATTAAAAACATATATCTAGCTTTCCACTGATGTCAAAAGATTTCAGATCCAATTTGTCCTTCCAATGCAGTTATATACAATGTAACAGCGGTAACGCTTGAAAGGTGCACTTACCAATGCAACATGGGATGTGCTCCAGGTGATGTCCATTCTTTTGCTTATAGCAAGTAGGCAAAGTCTTGCGTGCACTGGCTAAAATCGCAGTTAGGCCCCAACTTTTCCAGAACCATCTCTTATACTCTTTATTTAACTGCGTGGTAGTTAGGCCACAAATGCTTATTTTGTTGACATCATTTGAAAGCTAAACGAATGTTCTCCATGGAGGCACTTACATTTTTAGCAAACTCTTGGAGACCAGTGCTGTAGAGTAATAAAGATAACTGAAGTTTTTTTTGCCTCACCCTGTTCATGTTGTGATATGTATTTAAATACAAAATATCCAAAATGTATTAAAATACATATTTTAAATTCTGCCCACTTCTAATGGCTGAAGACTCACTGTGTGACAAAAGGGGAATTGCTGAAATATTTGTGATGCAACCAAATGGAAAGAACATTAGTATTTTTTAAATATATGCTTGTTAGTAACTGGGAACATCCTGAAAATGTTGGGTCAGGACCATGACTGAACTTCAGCCTCATTTCATTGGAATTTCTCAATTTGTTTAAGTATTATGCCTCATGTCTAAAAAAATTTATTTGATACTTTGACTTGTACCTTTAACTTACATCTTTATCCTCCCTTCTACAAATTCTACCTGCAGTAATTTCTCTCTTTTGGCAAATTTCTTCGATTTTGGCAAAATGTATACAAAATGTGAATGTGTTTCTCCACAACTTTAATTTATCATGCAGTAAAGTAATCTTACAAGCAAGAACTAACAATCTGAGAAAGAATTTGAGAAAACCTATATTAAATATCTCCTGGAAATATGAGGATCTAACTATGAAAGCATTAGATATGTTGTCAAGTTCCTATTCCATTTAGGCAGCCCAGGGCAAACCTTTAGGTTCTTTTGGAAATCCAAAAAGAAACCCTTTCTATATCAATATTGATGCATATCTCCTTATTTCACCATTCATCTTTTTGTTTTGCTTCACTTTCCCTCTCTGTTCCTCTTCTTTTCTTCATGCTCTGGACCTATTGTCCTGCTTCAATTGCATGCTTGGTCTATTTGCAGTTTTGTACTTTTTTCCTGCATTGACGACATGTAAAAAAAAAAAAAAAGCTATAGACTCAATTAATTTCCATACTGACTAGCATCCCCCAAAAAAAAAACCTATACTAATACTACTAATGAATGATATAAAAATATTGATAGTAATGAACAGAAATATACAAAGACATATCATGGGTGCCAACTCACTGCACTTATTTGATGAACACTGCCTAGTGTGCATCTGAGAGATGGGGATTGGCCTTTTTACCAGACACTTGGAAAGGCTGAAGGGTTAACAAGGATTTCCACATCCAAAGGAGAAACAATAGTAAAACTTTTGACCTTAATGCCACTTGCATGGCCTCTTTAGCATTTATACAGTCAAGAGAGTATTCTTGTTAAAGTAACTCATTTTATCAGTCTAATCAGTTTCCCTTGAACTACAAGATCCAAATGCATGAGATTCCTGTTTTCTCACAGTATCATTGTCTCCCAACAAAATGTTGAAAGCAAAAATGCAGACTGTCTGATTGTTGATTTACCAAAATTGTCAAATTTCTAAATTAGAGACACATCGAAATGAGCTTTAGTATCTTCTGCCCAAGAAGTCACCAAAAAGATATCACCCACCCAATGAAGTCTCAAAAACACATCATGCTGAAGGAGGAAAAGGTTGAACTGCATTTGGTCCGCAGTCCAGAAAGGTATCATGCACTTTTGGTGGTTATTTCATCGGTTCATCATAAAAGTGATACTATGGATCATGCAGGGCAACTGTGCTTCATGAATTACATTACACATTCTCCTTTGTGCACATTCCATGAATTAATAACTATCCATCCACAATCAACATTATGTCAACCAATGAATGGATGTTGTCTTCGATAGTTGGAGGCAATTTCATTACTTGTTGCGAAAGCCACACCTTCCCCCCGTTCGCAAGCGTGAGATTATGGAAGACTGATAAGAGGTCTGTGCTCCGATTGAGGCAGGAAATGATGGAAGTGAAACCTCCACCCAATAGTGGCAAAAAAGGACTGAATCCTCTGGCGCAACCCCCCCCCCCCTCCGCCAATGCATCGATACACTATCGATAGTTCAGGCCAATGCATCGATTTTTCAAAACTGCTATTGTGACAGCCCTAATTAAAACCTATGTAAAAGTAAAAATTTACAATGAGTCACAACTATTTCAAGCATTAACTCTACTCTGCATGTGAAATGGTGGGACAAGATGTTTGCAAGAACATACCTCCCACATGCACTTCTTGCAAAATGTTTCTCAACACTGCTATGATAACATGCTAACATATAGCAAAAAAATCAAGGAGTCTTCAACAATAATGGGAGAGTACTATAGTCTATAAGTAAGCATAAGTGATTGAGTTGAGAAATGAGAGGGAATGTGTGAGAAAGAGAGACTGCACCTTGGTAAGGACAGTGGTGACAATGGACATGGGTATGGCAAAGCAATCATATTTTGGTCCCTCATCCTGGCACATGTTCTCCTCTAATGCCAGTCGTACAGAATCACTGAATCCCAGAGCAGTAGGGGATTGGAGGGAGAAGTAGCGTTCATACAGAACAATAGCATCTCCCTGTGCCTCCTCTTGGACCAACTCCTGACTTGCGAGCTGCTGTGTCAGGTTTGTCCCTGCCAGCAAGAACTCCACCAAACCTCGATCTCCTTCCTGGTCCATGAACTGATTGAAAACCCATCAAATAACCTCATGAAAAAAAACCAATGACTTCAAGTGCATCTTATGAATGCTTAAGAGAGCTTAAACCACTCTCTAGGCCTAAGGAGGGAACAATGATACCAGTATGCCATTAGGAAGTACAAACACTGATACTTATATTTTGAACATAATTTGCATAAAATATGCTAATTAGCATCTAATATGGCTGCTATAGTCAGGAGATTGGCCATATTTTCAAACTCATTTCCCAGAAAACGTACTATTCAACTGGAACAAGATTTTCTGACATTCTATATACATAGGAGCAGTGCATGATCAAATCTAAATTTTTCCACTTGCCATAGAAAAAATATTGATCATATTTTTGAATTTTGAGATTTTTCCATGCCTAATTGCATATTCATACAAATATATCTTCTGATATTCAAATTACAAAAAGCCACAATCTTTCACTAGATATACATATAAAAGACTTATGCTGAAAAAAAATCAGCAAAATACTCCAAAAATTGTCAGAGTTATCATGTTTGAAAGGTTGCCTGACAAGCAAAAAACAATAATGAGAAAAAGAGGTCTAAACATTTCATTGCATGTTGGCGAGAGCACAAAGGTGGATGGAAACCAGCTCCAACTTACACTGTTTATAAGAGGAACTGTGGTTGGCTGATTTATGAATTTATGAAGAACAGTTACAGAATTTTCAGCATCTCCTTTTTGAAAAAAACGGCAAATAAAACAGGCTGTAACTAAGGCTCAAAGTCATTGCTAGGGAGCATGAGAAAGGCAGTCATTAGCCTAATTATGAATAATTGAGCATATTTTGACCAACTTTTTTCAGAGAATTACAATGAGTCAAAGAAGATTATGGGCTGTTTAAAAAAATAAACCTTTTTTTCTTCCCAAAAATCTGAAATTTAATGGTATAGAGCTACCTTAAGTCATCTCTCACAAAATGTGCTGTGGAAGAAGTATACCTCTGTCTATTTGAAAGTCAACAAGGCTGTTAAAAACCATTACTTAGAATCAAAGTTGTAAACTATTTCTTTGACAAATGACATTTAAAGTGGATAGTACCTTCAGAAGACCAAAGGAAAATTTGAATAACTAAGAAAACTCTGGATTGATACTCATTGATTTATCTGCTATTCAGTAGTAATAAGCTCTTGAAAACCATCTGCAAGAGAAGACCAACCCAAAGAATTAATTTAACCCTCTGTTAACTGGCAGACCTAGTCTGACAATCTCCATAGTGTTACAACTAAAATAAACTGGAAAGGGTTAAATGGAAGAAGAGTTCACCATGGTCTTGGTGACCTGGAGGGAAAGTACTCAAATGTATCCTTCACTCCACTATCAGTAAGAGCTCTATTTGTCCATTCTCAATGTCTAACTTCTTTTAAATAAATGTTGATGGAATTTCTTCAGCTCAACAAATTTGGATGGAATTTTGAGAATCACTTGGAAACATTCTCATATATGCATAGTAAAAGTTTTGCAGAAAGAGCTCCATTGTGAGTGGAGACTTCAAAGTTAAAAGCCATTGGTCTTCTTTTTTTTTTGCCATACCCTATACATATTAGGGCTGTACTGATGGATCAGCAACCACTGGTATCAGCCACCAGTATGACACCATCAGCTGGCTTGCAAGCTGCTGATGCCAATGTCCAAAGAACTTGCAGAATGAAGGAAAAAAATGTGAACAGGGCTTGGCAACTGATTATTAATATTATTATGGCAATAGGAATGGGATTATTATGGCAATAGGAATGGTAATGGACTGATTATAGGACTGAAATAGGAATGGACTGATTATTATGGCAATAGGAATGGGAGACTTTATTACCCATTGCAAGGATCACACCTCCCTTTGAAGAAGTATTACATTTGGGAGGTTGCATCAAAAATCAAGCCAAGCAACCAGTACTTCGCATATTTTCTTGTAGGGATAACTGACTGGATTTCATTTAAACCCTGTAAGAAGAAAAAAGTGCAAGAATGTCCTAAAGCATAAGGTAATGTATAACATACATAGGTACACATAAGTACTGAAGATGAATAATCCTGGTTCAATATTCTCATTATAATCAGCACTTGAACAAGACTAGATAAGCATGGTACTGAAGATATATCACTAACCTCCATAAAATAAAACAGGGTTGTATCATCAAAAAGAATATCTTTGAGTGTGACACAACCACTTGTAAGCACCTCAACTTGATATTTGCAGAAAAAGGCTGTGGTCAGGAACTGAGGGTAATACCTAGATATGGGGAAGATGATGGACATTATGTCAAGAGAAATGTGCATGGGATTCTAAAGAGAAAAATAGATGCAGTAGCTTGCCTCTCTTGAAGCACATCAAATATGAAAGACTGAATGGCCTTGAAAACATCTGGATCAAGGTCCTCCCCAAAGGCCTTACACCTAACACTGGCAATGGCTTCCTCAGCCAGACTTGGTGGAAGATCAGGAACTTTCTCCCTCATTGAGGGTTGGAGGTAGCGATCACAGATAAGGCATGCATCCTGACCAATCACATCCCACAGTTGAGACGAGTTACTCAATTGGAGGCTCTTAGCACTTGGCACTCTTCTCACATCTTTATCACCAGGTAGGCTTAATGAAATCGAGCTGAGGCCTTTGTGGTTATTGGCACATAATGGGGAACAAGCAGGTTCACTTTCTGCTTGATCATTCTCAGCCTTTTTGCAGCTATCATTATCACAGATTATTTCAGATTTGCTGGTTGCCTCTGTCATGTTTCCCAGGGTGAGCATAGAAGTACGGAAGTTCTCAACATCCAGCCATAGGCGAATGTAGGGCAATGCAGAAGCTGATTCCAAATGCTGGATGAAATAAGGTAGTGCCATCTGCTCATGCAGTAAATCTTTCAAAGAGGGCTTCAGGCATGATTTGGATGTTTTCCATTCCCACTCTACACCACGGCCACATACTAAAAAAAAAGAAGAAACCAGCATAATTTTCAACAAGCTATTATTGATATAGCATAACAGAGAATGGACTGCTTTCTTACAGAACTCAGCTTCAGCTTGGAGGAGAATGGAGGAGAGTCTTCGATCCACTGAAAGATTTTCATCAATCCAATGGTCTGTGGATAGCTTGGCACCCTCCTTCTGATTCTTTTCTATGAAGCAGAAGACATTTCAACACTCAAGATGAGAAAGTCCACCATTATTGATAAGCATAGGCTTTAAGACTAGTAAGCATGAGCAAACTTCAGTAGAAGTCTCTGTTTTTTTGTGTAGACTGAATGGTAGATAGAATATAAGGCTGTTGTCATAAAATCAAAGGCAATAGTTTGAACTTTGAGGGTAAAATCCTTACCAAACAGCAAAAATGACTAGGGAGAGTCATAATATGTCTAAGAAGGGAAGAGTGTCATACTAATCTGGGTATCATTCTTCAGGGTTACATTTTGAATACTCCGCTTATCTTCTTGAGTAGCATCAAGAATGAGTGTACGGCATCTACAAATGATTCCACCCATTACTATGCATTCAATGATTCTGTAAAAGCTAGTGGGTTAATTTTCTCTGACCTATTTATTCTGCTAGCACAATCCAATACAAATCAATTGCTCTTGAATCTTAATAGTCCAGCATTATGTGTTTTATTATGTGATTGATTCCATTTCATAATAATTCTGGGTAGCTCAAAAAAAAAGCATAATGTTTGATGCCTTGGAACACCTACCGTACAGAACATTGCTAAAATTTGCTCACATTCACAAAGAAACTCTGTTGCCTGAAAGCTATACTTTTTTTTCTTCTTGTTGGTACCATGACAAAAAAAAGATGATACCATCAAAAAAAGTTTGGTGGTACGGAAAGAAACATATCATTCTTTTGATACAAATTTTACAGCATCAAATAAGGCACTTTTTTTTTTTGGATTCACCCAGTATTGTCCTCATGCTTGAATAAAAATGGAGACAGTCACACATTAGCTGAAGCTTCTTGCATTTTTCTCCAGAATATTCATATTCCATACTTCAGAGCACCCACATGACCATAGCAAAAGCCATCACCCAAATCACAACCCAACCAAGCTGAAACGTGTGAAGACAAGCTACTGAATGCACAAACATGTTGCAGGTTTTGTGCATCTATCTCCTTCCCCCCCCCCCCCCAAATAAAAATTACTAAGCCTCCTCATTATTTACTTCAACTGCAATCTGGAAGGTAGGCTTTAGACAGATGTGACATCAAATATGCTGATTTATGATGGAATATGGCTGTATCGTGTCTAAAAAGAATGATTAAACTTTAGCTCTATGGCAGCATGATACTTGTGCTCAGGTCTTTACTTTGTCCTCTCTCCTGAGAAAGGCCAGTCTCAATCACTCTTTTCAATTAAAAGATGAGGATTCTGTGGGGGTAAAAAAAACTCTATAACCACACTGCCCAGTGTGGAATGTTAAAGGAAGAGGAATTTTCTACCTCAAGCACCACTCCTGATGATAAAAAAAAATCAGTTAACCTCGTCTCCAGACCGCACAAGCATAACTAGAACTATTGAGGAATTGTGATTCCTTAAAAAAAAATAATCACCTTCACTTCTGGAAAGAGAATTCCAAAGTTACAAGTTTATTTGGAGCATAAGAATACACAGTTGTATTCAGCATCAATCCAACAATAACTTAAATGCATTCTGATCAATACTCTATACATTTGATTAAAAAACTCAAATTAGGTTGAGTAATTAGGTTGAGATAAGTGAAAGAAGTCTGTTAATTGCAATCATGGTCATGAGATGGGGAAGAGGATTTCACTGCCATAGTGCATATGTGAGGACATTGAGTCCCTGGAGACTGCTTTCTGTGTTGAAGGGCAGAACCTGCTCAAAATACAGTTTTTGATAATTTTCCATTCCCCTTTTTTTTTTTTGTAGGTCTACAGTGACTTCAAATAGTTTTTTCCAGAATATAAATTAAATGTGGTGCTGCAATATAGCCAATCCTATTGACATCCAATGAGAATGATTCAAAATTACAGCAAAGCAAGAAAATTAAAGCAAGATTCAACAAGCCAGGGGGCAGTCTGCTGATTATGTGCATTCTGATTAAAATTCGACACCCAAGTCAGTACTGGGATTTTGAATATCTATTACTATTTTCTTTCATCATTCCAGCAAACAATTTGGCCATGAGTAAACAGAAGATTTATATGACCTGAAAACTGTTCAAATATGACCAGAAAGTATATCTAAAAATTCAAATATAACATACCAAAGGAAAAAATTCATTTTTGGTCCTGGTATATTTTTATTTAAATCCAGCTATCTTCAACCTTCCCCCTTCCATTGGAATATCCTACATGCACTTTGGATGCATCCATCATCTACACCGGGGGTGTCAAACTGAAATCGGTCGGTGGGCCGCATTCCTTACCCTGCAGATGCCTGCGGGCCGCACCCATAAAATTTCACTGAAATTTGTGCTGACACTCAGTTCATGCAGAAAATTTCAAAAGCAGACAGCGGGCCAGCTGAACCACCTCTGTGGGCCGGATCCGGCCCGCAGGCCGTATGTTTGACACCCCTGATCTACACTAGCCAGTACCCAGGTCAATGACAGGACTTTAAATAGCTTCATGCTTGAACCTGAGCATTCAGTCTCAAGATAGCCCTAAACATCAAGGGCGACCATAAACAAGGCAAGAAACCATGAAATCAAGGAAGCAAAAATTCTAACCTGAGCGAGAAGAATCTTTCCTCTTCCAGAAAGGCATTTTGACGTCTGCCCTAGGCCGACTCAAAGTCACTGGTTGTTTTCTTGCATACGACCTTAATGTCTTCACACTCCGTTGTGTGGATGCACTAGGATGATCGCTACACCAGGCTAAAACTTTCCGTGCAGTGGATATTTTTGTAGCTCCAAGCCCTGCACTCGTCCTGTTCATCAGACCGATGACAAAATTCACCAAATTTGCCACCCCCAGGGTCAGGCCTGTCTTACGATCGCACCATTGGATACTCCAAATGTTTGCTACTCACGGTCGTTGACATATCATGAATATAATAGGAATCACGATACAAGAAATGTATCTATTATGTATTCTAATCCATCTGATGCACCGCGATGATTCAGAATGTAAGCATGAACCGCTTGGAGTATGCGGGCAGCCATGATGTCTAGCAATTCAGTCATTGCGGAGCAGCTGGAAAAGGAAATAGGATGTTTTTGAAAGGAAAGTTAAGTTAAGGATTGCTGCAGGAACCAGCCGCCCTAGAGCGGCTCCCGCAGTTCCAATAAAATAAAGGAGAACAGAATAGACGGAAAAGTATGAGGATAGTTTGACCATGAGTGGGAATCTCAGTAAGGAAGCCCTGTGGACCATTAACTGCCATTTATTCTCACTCATTGTCAAACTACCCTCGAAGGCTGCGGGAGAGTTAATTGAGTCCCCAGGCAGGAACCAGCAAACGGCGAAGCTACGGGAGAGGTACGAGAATGATTAAGTAGGTTTGGGGACTTCTGTACGAGAAGAGTTTAAAAGCGTTAGGATTGTCCTCACCGGAGAGAAGGTTAGCGAGGGGGGACCTTATCCAGGCATTTAAGATTATTAACCCTTTAACTGCGGTTTTTCTGTTATACGATATTCATGGAGCTGAGGGTTTTTTTTTATATAATAGGCTTTCTTACTTCTGGACAACTTAATAAAGGTTTGCACATTATTAAGCTTACCAGAGTTTTACTTGCTACTGGTGGCTTCTCGTAGTATTCTGATGCAAAAACATTATTATTTACATTATTTACAATTACTTTCCAGGAGTACAGTAGCTGCAAAAAATGTTACACACTGGTTACATTGTCATCACTGTCATATAGTACATCTCTTTCAATTTGTAACTTTAATAATTCACACTCTTCAACAGCACTTTCTTCAGGTTCTGCAGTGCAAACAAAGTCGTGAATATCCGAATCGCCGGACATTTTTCTGTTTTGTCCATTTTGGCAACGGCTAGTTGACGCCATTTTTCGGAAACCGTGTAACCATCTGAGCGATAAAAGTATGAAAACAACTTTTTTTTTATACTTAACACTTCAAACGAGCTGCAAAAGGTTCTAGAGACAGCCACGAGATGTCAGAACATATTCCTTGAGGAATCGAATCTGTCAAGTAAACACGACAATAATAATGACAAGAGGGAGAGACGAAACGCGTATACGCGACAGTAGCACTGGTGACACTTCCTACTCTGAGATGTTAACGCTATAGTAGCAGTTAAAGGGTTAAGGGAATCGATAACGTAGAGCGTGGTAGATTTTTCCAGTTTGATGTTAACGGCAGGACGAGATGGAACCAACTTAAGTTGCGTAAACCCCAGGTGAGGCGAAGGTTGCGACAGAACTTCTTTACTTGCAGGGTAGTGAACGCATAGTTAAGTGACGACGTAGTGGCTGCCCCTACTGTGACTAGCTTTATGAAGCTTGATGCCTTCATGGACAAAACAATAAAGGAGTATCGTAGCTTTAAGCGTCCAGACAGTAGTTGTGCTAGGCAAAAAAATAAATATATATATATATTATCTTTAACCCTAGAAGCAGTGGCGTAGCTAGGGTCTTCTGTTCCCGAGGGCAAGTTACAAAATCTGCGCCCCCAGGCCCACCCAAATATAGTATGGGGGATGGGGTTTTTAATACTGAAAGTACTGTTACAGAATTGTCAACACAATATGAACGTTGATAAATTTTATAAAAATTGAACTCATTTAATTTTTTAATTGAGAAAATTACAATTTTAAAATACAATCGAATAACTTGAATTCACCGCCAAATACCAATGACAAGAGAAACTTAGAGCAATACAGCACTAATGAATGCGCCCAATAAAACAAAATTTAAACAAAGAACAGTATTCTAATGTAATTCTATTAATTAGTTTGTTCCAAGTCTCAAGTCCCAGTGATCTAAAAAAAAACAACGCAGTCAGAGTTAGGAACTTTTGATACGATGACTTTAATATTTGCTAAATCAAGTTCATTTTCCTTGCCTTCACTACCGCAAAACTGATTGATTGCATCATCAAAATCAATCTTCTCAAGTGCTTCCCTCTCCACACTCAGAAGGGCCAGATCGCTGAGTCGATTCTGTCCCATCGATGCTCGAAGGTAAGGGAGAATTACCTTCACTTGGCTGAATGAGCGTACGCAGCTGGCAATCGACACAGCAATGATAAGAAGAATTTGTAGTGCAACCCGCAAATTAGGAAACACATCTTCTCCATAACTCACAATGAAAGACTAAAAGGAGTCATGGGTGCAGCGTCCTGGCGGGTGTCGAGGAGCATTTTGCAGTCACATATTTCATTGCATAACTCTATCCCTTCTATAATACATCCGAGTCATAAAAATTTCCAAGATCAATACAATGTTGGCGGAGACTGTTCAAATCGTCATCTTTCAAAAGACCATCAACATCGAGTAAGAATCCGAATTTGAAGTTCAGGTCTTTAAGTCGAATGAACCTTGTCATTTCCTGTTGGAGCCGGTCTAGGACGCTCATCAGGATGTTATCTTCCACTTTCGCCCCCCGAGACTTAATTGAAAGTTAGTTGCTAAATTTTCGCTTTTATTTCATCTCGATAAACGGGGGCGAGAGTGCACAGAGGCGACTTTCCAAACGTTAATTTCGTGAATGATAACCAGTCTCAACCCTTTAAGAGGAGAGGCAAGCTTGACTCCCAATTTCACTTCCGTACACTGTGTAAGATGGATACTAAAAATGACCAGAAGCTGATGAAACTATAGTCCCTCATGGATTCCGATCATCTTTTCATTACGAAGCAGTCATATGATGATAATATAAAACACAAATCAGGTCATGCAGCTAAAAAGAATTGCATCTGAATAAACTTATTTCTACTCAAAGGACACCACATGAGACAGGGCCGAAACATAATTTTTCAGATCAATTTTGTTTCTCAGAAACAGAATCTGGAGACGGTCAATCCGAACCTCCAAGTCTATGGATTTCTTTTTCCTCCTCATCCTTGCACCCCCAATCTCCAGCATGATCAGCTGCGATTCCATGTATGATTGTTCCTTTCGAATCAATGCCACGAGTTCAAAAATGTTCAAGTGGCTCTTCTGGGCATAAACATTCATTCTATGATGCCACCCTTCTAGGCTATTTGTTGTCCTCGGCCCAACTTGACCATGTTTGTTCCAAACTTCATTTGGGAAAGAAGCATCATCGTCCAACCATGTCTCGACTAGATGATCCATGAACACCCGTGCTTCGGGAAAATTAGGTACATCCGCCTGCATCAGCAAGAAGACTTCATCCACCAGAGCCAGTGGAACCAAAGGAAAAGTGCCAGCAATCCTTGCTCATTTGCGGAAGTCTTCATCATTCCGGTACAGTTGGGAAAGCCAAAACGCCTGAAGCTTCCGCCACAAGGCCCAGCAGTTGTGGAACATGCACCCTGACACTGCAGCAACAGGAAAGTTTCTTTGATGGCTTTTCAGCACTTTCAGGCACTTTTCTTCCTCGCATTTCCAGCGACTCCTGTTCTCACGCTTCCAGTAAGATCGATACGCATAGCCTTCGAGGCAGTGGCGTATTTTACGGGGGGGGGGGGCGGGGGGGGCAGCCGCCCCCCTTGGCGCCCATAGGACAGAGCCTGGCGCCCCCCTTGGAGGAAATTACTAATATTTTCTCACCTGATATCACCTGGGTGGGGTTTGGCGCCCCCGCTCTGTTGCTTTGCCCCCCCCTCCCCCAACCCTTCAGCCAAAATACGCCACTGATTCGAGGACGAGCCTTCCGCCCCTTGCAGTCTCTATCATCTCTCACTTATTTTCAGTATCATCTTGCACATGGAGGGATGGTGAAGCTAGGAGTTGACTTATCTGCCCTTTTTAAGGGTTGAGGCAGATACGGGTATCAGTCGTGAAAATCACACGTGGAAAGTCGCCCCCGTGCTAAATTAAGGGGTAGGGACCAAAGTCACTAAAATTTTTTGTTTCGATGGGCTGCTAAGTCGTAAACTACATTATTATTCATACATTATTTGAAATGATGAATATTATTAATCATTAATGCCGTTGACAACCTAGAAGCCCTCCAAATAAAGTCCAAACAAAAACGTAATTTTCGGTCCCTTAATTTGCGCCCGACCAGCGCACGGGGGCAACTGCCCCCCCCCCTTCGTTACGCCACTGCCTAGAAGCGGCAAGGTTCTAGGGTTAGGAGGAGTAGGCCTATCTTAATAGTATCTGAACGCTCGCCCTCGACCCGTGTCGTCATGATGGGCGGTTACGCCTTTTGACGGCCCTACCAAACCTTGAACCTTGGCGAAGAGAATAGCGTGAGGTTGGGTACAGTCATTTTTACTGGAGTGAGATGATTTTTCACTTGATTCAGCCATTCGGGCATGAAAGAACATCCCATACACGAGTGTCTGACTCAAGTGGAAAATACTATAGTCACTATAGAGGACAATTGTCATCATCAGCTCGCACTTTATCTCGAATTCGCTCGAATCTGAGTCTGAAATCTAATCTAATCTGCAGAACTGTAAGCGAAACCAGGGTCGGACTGGGCCACCGGGATACCGTGAAATTTCCCGGGAGACCCCCAGACCCAAATATATTTATATTCTTGAGAAGGGGGCGATGGGTGGGTAGAAGGAGCCCTTTGTCAGCAATTTCCCGGGGGGCCCCTAGGCCGCAGTCCGACCCTGAACGTAACGTACTATCAGACCCGCCCCATGGAATTATCCCATGTTGCGCCCTTGAGCAGGGCGTCACGTCCCGCCCCCCCCCCCCCCTCCCCTCCCATAGCTTTTTCCCCTCATTGTCTCTGTTGATTCTCCCTTCCATCGAACTAGTTTCTATTCATACATGCCTAAGTTTTCTCCTCCTCAGTTGAAGTGAATCTGAATGACTAAATCCAGTCTGCATCTCTTCATTCAAGTACCAGTATACTGAAGAGTCTGGAGCTCATGAGTACCCAATGGGGGTTGATTGACATGCTCCCGGACCCTCCTCGATAATTTCAGCACTGCATTCCTTGCTTTTCGAAATGAAAAAATGTCAATGATGTGGTCAAAATCCATTTCTTTCGTTGTTTTATTTTCAATGGAAAGTCTTAGGTTGGCCCATTGTGGATCGGATACGTCTTGAAAAGCTCCAGTTTCATTAACCTCTTCGGAGATACTGGCACAAATGTGGTCGTTTGATTCAATGCATTTTAAATTGGTATAAAGCTGATCCCTATCTGCTCAGTTGCGACAGGTGTTGCCAATTTGTTGAGAATTTTCATTGCAGTTGGTATCACTGTTCCCCCAGCTCGCAGAGTACTCCACACCTGTAATTTTTTAAATATTTTTTTTCTTCAATTCATCCCTGAAGAGGTTAACCTCGCACGCATCACATCCACTGTAGTAGACGGCTAGGATTTGTTTGCTTTTCAGTCATGGTACACATGCCTCGAAACTATTGGTGCATGCATTCCATTCCAGTGGACATCAACTACTCAGTGTTACCCTCTAGCAAAGTTGGACGTTAAACAAATAAAAACATGTTTGTTTTGATTTTATAAATCATGCACGTGAGGGTTAACTTGGACGAAGCATATTGATCGGGGAAAGATAAAAATATTGAGGGCTATCTCCAAGTCGGGATAAGCATTGACGAATCGCTTCTGATAGATTTTATTCAGAAGATCCCGTGTTGATGCAAGACTGAGATTTTGGTTCTGAGAAGGTCCATGACGTTGGAAGCTTTCCACCTCTGAATGAAGCTCGACTGCATTCAAATCGTTTGGGCATGCTATAGCCAAATCCTCAGTGTGTTTCTGAAGTTCTTCAATTGGCCAGTTGGCGATGACACTTCCATTCGGGAAGCTGGAATCTTCGCAAACAGACCGAAGACTATGATAGTGCTATTCAAACTCATCCAATAACGATCGATACCTGCCAATGTTTGGATTCTGTAACGACTCTTCTTGTGGAGGCCCCAGCTCCATGGATTCCTCACCGAGCATTTTCTTCTTAAGGCAGCGTTTCCCCTATGGGAAAGGTTTCTTTAATGCCTAATTCCAGGCATTATTTCCTCGCTCTCATCAGAACCTCAGTAATCACAAACTCTCGAGTTGACTGCACGGCATTCACGAGTCCGAAGACACGGGAAGTTGAATCTGCGATTGTGCATACAGGGGATTGCACATCGACCTAGGGCCTCATTCAATATATTTCTTAAAAGTAAGCCTAGAACCCTGCTAATGTGTCTGCTTAAGTTGGCAGGGTTCTCAACTCATTCATTCAATATCCGTCTCATCACACTGCTTAACCTAGCAGAGTGCTAAGGGACGCAGAGCAAGCGTTACATCCTGGGACGGCCCTGTTTCTTCCGTGTCAGCCTGCCAGCTTTCAAACGAAAAGCCTACAAGAGCAAATGGTTTTGCTGGCGAAATATCAGGAGGGCTTTGTGATGGGTGCATGCCAGTGCCAAACGGTCTTGGTATGCATCTCCATCTGGATCTTCATTCGGTTGTTCATCCATGAAGACATTAAAATAGTCATGAAGGCCCTCGACTTTTTGCGATGGATTACACATGCAATGTTGATGGTGCTTGCTCAAGCTGGAGTCGTACACGGCTCTGAATGTAGGCAATGGAACCTCATTTTCCACTACCAAAATATTACCTTTACCATGGTCGTCCTATGTGCTTTATGTCGCACTCGTAGTCTGCAGGGTTTAGGTATGGAGTCAACAGGACTTTTCGGGCATGCATAACCACTTTCTTCTAGAGAGAAACCAGAGGCTGCTCTACTTTGCAACTGGTCATACAAGGAGCTTAGGGAAGTACCCACGCTAGAAGCATATAACATTGAAACAACATTGATTCAATGTTGATTCAACATCTTTACGCTGAACCAACGTTGAATCAATGTTATATGCTACTAGGGCTGACATCGTGGGCACCACCGGCCAGCTTACAGATATAACTCGTACATGTGATCTCATATGTACGGATGCAAACGCACATGGCGTTTATTGAATAGTATCCCTTGTGATTGAAGTAATCAGGCTCATTAACTGCTGGAGCTTGAATTAGCACATGAATACCGACGATCACACCAATCACCCATGGGAATTGACAAGGCATCAGGCATCCTTTTCTTGTGCCATCTGACCATCATCTGGTTGCGTCACAAAATGTGAAACCCTGCTCTCATAGCAAATGCATCCTTCCAAAATATCCTACTTGCAGAAATATGGGAGATTTCCACAGTCACTTAGCACAGCTTGAAAAGATCCTGTAGCGAAGTATTGCAAAGCAACACAGATTTGAATAACATTGAATATGGGGATTTCTGGGAGCAACTGCTTATTTGTCCTCCTGAAGAAAGCCAATGAGGAAAAGAATGCTGCTCCTGTCAAATCGCTAACGCTTGTACAAGTCGGAGTTGTAATAAGCATCAAGCGGATTGATTCTCTGGAGAAGAACACTTTTGCGAGCAAGAACCCTCCTATAGAAGATATTCGACCCTTGAATAAAAATGTTCATGTTATTCACTTGTCCACTCTGCTAAGACATAAGTGATGGGTGACCCTCCCTTAGATTTGAGCAGTCCACTTCAGCTAGATGCTATGCTTAAGAAGGATATTGAATAGGGTCATCTATTCGTGTAGGGTGCTTAGCCAGGAAAAGTTTGTGGCCTGCTCAAATCTAAGCATAGGGGACTGAGGTTGATTTCAAAGCCGTAGTTCAGTTGCAGTTGAACTATAGTCCTAAGATGGTCCCTGTTTGGTTGCAGTTGCAGTCGACTGGAACTACGACTGGACTGTGACTGAGATTTTGAAATCACTCTCCAGTTCCTGTTTGACTGACCGGTGACTGATGGTTTCAACGGAGGTTCCTCCAGAGAAGCCATAGATAACCCTGCGGTACTTCACATCATCACGAGCATATTCAACAAAATCTACCAACTGCAGTCATACCCCCTTGCCTGGAGAACTGGCCTCATTTACCCCCTGCACAAGAAAGGAGACAAAATGGACCCTGGGAACTACAGAGCCTCTTCTGCCAGTGCTAAGCAAGGGTTTCACGAGTCACCGAGAAAAGCGACTGGCAGAATGGGCTTGGCAAAGAAAACTCATCCTGGAAGAACAAGGAGGTTTCTGCCGCCATTATTGCACCATGGACAATATCTTCACACTTCAGACACTCGTTGCACAATACCTGAACTGACGAAAAGGTCGTTTCTACGCCTTTTTTGTGGACCTGGAAAAAGCATTCGACAAGGTGGACCGTGAACTGTTATGGAGTAAATTGAGGAAACTTAAGCTGAGCACGAAGATGTTGTGCATGCTACAGAGTATCTACGATGAAGTGAGAGCCACAGTGGAAACTGACAGCAGGGACTATTTCAAGTGTTTAAGCGGTGTCCGTCAGGGTTGTGCTTTGTCTCCTATGCTGTTCAATCTGTCTGTCCAAGATCTCCCCCCATCTTCTTGGGAGATAATGCCCCCGAACCTATCATGCTAAATAACTTTCCAATGTCGTGTCTTACGTACGCAGACGATTTAGTAATTTTTAGCGACACTCCCCTCCGCCTTCAAAAACTGAACTTCAAAAAATTCTTGCACGAAAGGGTTGAACTTCTTTCTGTCTCTCTTTTTCTGCGCTTCACCATTTGAGTAGCTAAAGAGCTATATAGCTATAGGAAGATATTTAATCACCCCCCAAATAATATTGAACTTGTCACCAAATATTTTCAGCCCGCAAAAATATTGACTCCATCACCAGATCACAATGAATCTTCACCAAATTGGAGTCAGTTACCAAATTCTTTTTTTTCACCAAATATGATTGCACCATCACAGGTGCTGATATAATCAAATTTCCATTATCTCGCACCAAAAAAATGCTCTCATTATCAAACTTGTGACATTTTCAGCATTTGCAACCCTATCAAGGAAAGGATTTTTTCACTATTTCCGGTTAGACCTGTGATGGCAAGATGAGATTGTAAGATATTATGCTTTGGGGAACCTTCGGGGGAGGACCTGTGTAACTAGTCTCCTTGCGCTTGTGTACATGCATGGGAGTTGTGTACGGTTGTGTGACTTCCAGTTTCTGTGTGCTCAATGCATCAGAGGAGCCATGGCAGCTAGAGAGTTTGAGGACATTAAATCAAGGAGACGCCTTCATTGCCTGCAGTGACGGCAAATCCACAAGGGGAGAGGTTTGGAAAAGTGCACAAGAGTATCTAATCAGAAACTGGAGCATTAGGGAGAACTTGGAGAGCAAGACTCTCCCTCTGAGTTATGAGCGCTCCAAATTTTGAATGCACAAACCCTGTTTAGATCAAGACTGGCAAACATTCACTCGGAATGCTCATTCACAGCGGGGATAGTCAGTGTGTTCTGCCCCGCAGGCCCACTAAAATGAAAATGTATATATTTTGACACATGAAATGTGACAATGATTTGGTGCTAAGTCAATTAAATTTAGTCGTCATTTCATGGCATCTGGTGAAAATACTGAGAGAAAATTTGGTGTAAGATTCATTAGGTCTGGTGATGAAATCATTTGGTGATGGTAATAAGAATTTGGTGGTGTAAATTCATTGAGTGACCAAATAATAAACTTTGGTGATGAATCATTACTTCTTCGTGACAGTCAATATTATTTGGTGATGAATTAAACACTAAACCAAATGTTTCCGGGATTCAGGAGGATTCCGAATCTCTCTATTTGGATGTAGAATTTCGGTTAATCCGCGGGTTTAATGAAATCATCTCTAAATGCTTCCATCGTGTCGCTTCCCACAAGGGAGATTCCAAATCACCCTGTTTCGCTGCCTCTGCTTCCATCATTTCCTTTACGCCTAGAGGGTAATATCAAGACATCTGGAGGAAATGCAATTGTTATATTTTAGCCGAAGCATTGTTAAAACAAAACATTTCATAATACACGAAGCCTTATTGAACGGAAGTCACTTAACAATAAAAACTTGGAACTTAATTTTTGTAGGAGGCGCTGGTTCCCCATGACAACTTCTTGTACTTGCAGATGGATTCTACATCCCCACTAACGCAACTTACTCCTGCCCATGAAGCCTTTAAGGGCATCGAGATGCCATTATGCAACTCGACGGCTTGTTCGTCGGCGCATTCCGGCAGAACGGTATGTAATAAAGAGTTTGCTGAATGAGGACGGGAACGGGTAGGAGACCGCGAGCGAAAGCGTAACCGAGGCTTAACATCCACTCCAGTACTTTGAAGAGAGCTCCATCAACCCCGTCTTGCAGACGGGATTCTGCAAGGCCGATGAAGGTTTCGTATGACGATTGTAAAGCGGATTTTGGTAGGTTACTGAGGATGCATTTCGGGTCTCGATCGAGAAGGAAGGAAGGTTACGTGGACTAACACGGTGAATACAAGGCTCAATGGAGGCTTGCATCCCAAAGACGTGGAAGAAATAGCTCAGAAGGCCGGTCTAGTTTACAGGTAATGCACCATTTAAAAGAAGAAGAAAATACTGAGCGGTGGAGAGGTAGCGGACGGGTTCCCTTCCATATTTCATCGATCGCTCTATCAAAACTCCCACATGAGTTGTCATGTTTTATATCCCTTACGGAAAAATCACACGTGTGATCCCCCAAAAGTCACATGATTACTCACATCCATGTGAGCAACCATGCTATTTTAAGACGGTGAGACCCAATCACATGTGAGCAATTTGCAGGGCGACAAATAGCACGAGTAATCATCTTATGGAAATGCGTCATGTGATCTGTCACCCTCCGAGTGCTTTAATGAATCGCTCAATCTAGCCTGCATGGTATATTGCATGGTATCTAGCCTGTATGGTATATTTGAGAAATCGCACCCTCTTTGAAACACTCCTCTAAGAAACGAATAAGAAAATATACGAGAGTATTAATTTTAACATCTTTTCATAAGCCTAGTGGCGTAGTATCCTATTATTCCCCCATAATTCCTAATAATCCAGTGAGGACCAGCGAAGGAGTCTATGACTCCCTCGTCTACAGGTATAAGCTTTGAACGATTTCACATGTTCCTAATTTCTGCACCAACTCAATGCCACGTTTTCTACAGCCTTAATTATGCATTTAAAATATTAGGCTATTCCTCACCTTGCGAGAGCGTTCCTTTTACGCTAATTTCTCCAAATATTATAAAGGCCTCCTTTGCCTCCAGACAACATTCAGCCAAATGCCTTGATTTTTATGCTAGGTAAGTACGGGTGGACGCAAAAGTCTGGAATAACTGAAATATTGTTGCATAATAACATTCATTCTGGTTTTTTTTTCAGGTGAAGCGGTAAGACTACTCCAGCTATGTCACTGTCAACTGCAGAACGTATTGATGTGATTTTTTTATGTGGTCGTGAGGGTTGGACTCAGCAGCAGATTGCTGAATAATTCAATGAAAAACGGCAGCGTGCATGCCAATTTTAAGAACCGCTTACAAACATGCATCGAGCAAGATGGGGGACATGTTGAACATTGCAGAATGTAATTATTAATTATAATTTTTTAAATAAAAATTATATATTTCAATTATTCCAGACTTTGTGTCCTCCCTGTAGAAGTAAGTCAAATGTAGATGCGGATGTAAATCAAAGGTACAGGAGGGAGAGAATATCGACGAGAGAATGACTTGAAACGATGAATCTGTCGTGTTAATTCGTGCTTCCAAATTGCATTCATGTCAGGCCTTATCAATCCAAAGAAGACAAGTCAGGATTATGCAATCATGAAACGCGCAGCTGAGATAATATGAATAGAGAAAGTTGGCACATACTCACGTGCACAGAAATGAACTGACCATCTTTCCCTGACATGCCCTGTCTAAACAAGGAGAAAGAGGATTTCACAGCCTGGGGCGAAAAGAGACCTGCAATGCCCTTTAGAGGCGCTTGCGATCATAAATTGTTGAAGATAAGTCCTTTCTCCCGATTCCAATGAATTTAGACAAATATTTTCATGGAAGGGTTTATTGCATGAGAGCATTTATTCTTGATTTCTTCCATACGAATTGAATGGAATCTCTTTTCATCTTCTTTTCCCCTTTCTCTTTATCCATTCACGATTATTGGTAATGGTAATAAATATTTTAAATTGAGGAAGGATGGAGGATATCGCTATGAATGTTCCTGGAGTAATATGAACTTCATAGAAAGTATCTACAATTAAATGGATCCTCTATATTTTCCTCTCAACTGAACCCTCATTGCTTCCTCCAAATCTTAATAAGAAAGAAAGTACTAATCTTCTGTTTCCATTTCTGGTGTCTGTACTCCAGCATCCGTCAATTCGATGAGATATGGGATGTGACAGGGCGGAGACGACCGATCACATGCTGAGTTCACATGCCTGTGACTGGAAAGTCATACGATCACAAGAAAGAGTCACATTCCTGCTCACTCCTAATCCGATGTGTCACGAGGTGTGATAGGGTGTGAGATGGACAATCGCATGATAATCACATGCCATCACATGTGACGCAACACGTGATCAGGGTTGACATTTCCGTACAGGATCCTAAATCAAGGGGAAACTATGAGATCTTCCAGCCATAAGGAAATCGTCGTTATCGTTGTGCGGAATTTCAAGCAATGAACGAGAAAAGAGACGGCATTATCCGCTCAAGCTCGGAGAAAGCGCTCAGTTTCTTAAATTATTGATATAGTGTATTAAGACGTTGATCAGAAGTAAAAAGCAGAAATCGGATTCGTACGAGAGGCCCACTGGTGTTCAAGTGAAGTGAGAGGAAAATCGACTTATCACGAGATCATTGAAGCGGGAAATTCGGGTTAAATTGGAGCGAGAGGATCGGCTAGATCGCGATGCCAATGAGAATCCCAAGACTTTCAATTATGTCAGCGGCAGGAGGCGGCATTCGATCGGACCCCTTAAGGACGACGAGGGCGAATTAATTGCGGATGACAGTGGCACGGTCGAATAACGAACGGGTTCTTTTTATGCTTCCATGTTAATGAGCGAATTCGACGAAGCAACGACGATGGCAAAAGTTACCTCGGTGAGCTTCGAAGATGTTGCCATCCGAGAGGATAAATTATTACCTCCACTTTCGCACCAGTGGAATCTCGACCCCTCGTTCCGATTGACGAGAATCGCAAGATTTGATCTAATCTTTGACCTACTCACAGTTGGGGCGAAAGTGCACGGGGGCGACTCTCCACGTGTGATTTTCACGACTGGTACCCGTATCTGATTCAACCCTTAAAAAGGGAAGGCAAGTCAACTCCTAGCTTCACTATCCCTCCATGTGCAAGATGGATACTGAAAATAAGTGAGAGATGATAGAGACTGCAAGGGGCGGGAGGAAGCTCGTCCTCGAAGGCTATGTGTATCGATCTCACCGGAAGCGTGAGAACAGGAGTCGCTGGAAGAAGAAAGGAAGAAAAGTGCCTGAAAGTGCTTGAAAGCCATCAAAGAAACTTTTCCTGTTGCTGTAGTGTCAGGGTGCATGTTCCACTACTGCCAGGCCTTGTGGCGGAAGCTTCAGGCGTTTCCGCAAATGGGCAAAGATTCCTGGCACTTTGCCTTTGGTTCCACTGGCTCTGGTGGATATCATGGTCAAGTTGGGCCGAGGACAACAAATAGCCTAGAAGGGTGGCATCATAGAATGAATGTTTATGCCCAGAAGAGCCACTTGAACATTTTTGAACTCGTGGCATTGATTCGAAAGGAACAATCATGCATGGAATCGCGGCTGATCATGCTGGAGATTGGGGGTGCAAGGATGAGGAGGAAAAAGAAATCCATAGACTTGGAGGTTCGGATTGACCGTCTCCAGATTTTGTTTCTGAGAAACGAAATTGATCTAAAAAATTATGTTTCGACCCTGTCTCATGTGGTGTCCTTTGAGTAGAAAGAAGTTTGTTCAGATGCAATTCTTTTTAGCTGCATGACCTGATTTGTGTTTTATATTATCATCATATGACTGCTTCGTAATGAAAAGATGATCGGAATCCATGAGGGACTATAGTTTCTATCAGCTCCTAGTAATTTTCAGAATCCATCTTACACAGGGTACGGAAGAGAAATTGGGAGTCAAGCTTGCCTCCTCTCTTAAAGGGTTGAGATTGGTTATCATTCGCGAAATCAACGTTTGGAAAGTCGCCTCTGTGCACTCTCGCACCCGTTTATCGAGATGAAATAAAATGGAAAATTTAGCAGCTATCTTTCAACTAAGTCTCGGGGACGAAAGTGGAAGATACCGGAAAAATAACGAGTGGGCAGGGAAGCTGTCGGCAGGTGCGGAAACCGACTCCGATGGGATTCTCCCGAGTGCCATAAAGGAACTCGTGAAGGAAGTTTCAGTACCACTCAGAATCGTATTCGAGAGAAGCATTTTGCGAGAAATGCCATGGGACTGTATACTAGCAAGCGTCATATCGATCGTTCCGGAGAGCGATGAGAGCAATCCGGATAATTACAGGCCGGTGAGCCTCCCGAGCATTCCAGGGAGGATCGCGGAGAACATTCCGAGGGATCCTCATGTTAGAATTCCTGGAGGTGCACTCGCTCATCCGAGAATCTCAGCACGGCGAGAGTATGGCGACGAAATTGCCTCATCAACTTGATGATTGAATTTGATGATTGGGTGACGGGCGAGAGAGATAAAATCCCTGGGGTCCCGTGAACATCTAGATGTTTGCTAGGTATGAAAAGATGTGTGAAAATTAATTATGTTAATATGGATTTATTTTATTTTGCAAGATATTTGCGGTAGTTTTCCAAATTTTTTCGACAACACTGATTCAATGAAGCTGTGTCAGTATCTGTATCGTGATAATCAATAATCGCAGTTTTTTCTCATGTATTGGATATATTGAACGTGAGCCTGTGCTAAGTGCTAGCCATGAAATGGAGCTAAGCTAACTTTCTTGCTCTTTTGTTATTGTCCCGAATGAATTGCAAGGAAAAGCAGAATGCTCCCATTGAGGCCCTCGTTGGAGGGATCGAGGCCCATTTGAGTCATTCCCAAAGGGCGATTGTTAAGATGGAAAAGGTTTCGATGAAAGCTGTGCTAGGGTCAGCAGTAAATCTCAATTTGGAATATCTAGGTTTCCATGATTTAAACAGAAATGCGGAAGGGAGAAAAAGTTGGCTCCCCGTGACGAGAGAATTATGAAACTTTTTCCCAAGAACACGAGGACAAGCAGCTGCGAAAGAAAACATGAAAATCGACAAAACCTCTCTTGTAGACCTTCTGTATACGGATGCGCTGTTGGCTGCGCATTGAGCGCCATTTACTCCTTGTAATAGCAAATGCCATGGAGCACCATTGGATGCTCTCCATGCAAGCTACCTTTATGTGTAAGCAGAGGCAAGGAATGCTTCAAAAAGGTGCTTCATAAAGGTGCTCACTAAAGTAGAATATTGGAAATAAAGGTAGGAATGCAAGCGCTCATAAAATAAAAATTGCCAGATAATAGCAGTATGCTATAGAACCAGGTGTTATTTTGCTCATACCGGTCGCCGGGAGAGTCTGAAGACGACGCATTAGCAAAAAGAAGTTCAAAATTTCCTTTTAAGACGAAACTGACAAAAATTTTTATTTGAAACAAAAAGCATTGAAACACTGATTTCATGTAGAATTTCAAGATGCAAAGTGTTGGAACCTATGTTTGACCCAAGATTTTTGTCGTATTTTTAAATATACATTTTGAACATAAATCTTGCAATTTTGTCTTGTTATCTTAAAATATTTGCCTGCATTTCCCAGCCGCACAACAGGAATTATTATTTTCAATTCCTATTCATAAAACCTTTAATTTGAGGTATGACATGCTCTACTTATCCCAACGCTAAAGGAAATGTCTGCATTTTACTTAACCGATAGAAAAGTACTCCAGGAAAATCAGGGTTGGAAAGGTTAATATTCTCACCCGCTGTACTTAAACATTGCGAAAGCTTTCAATACCGTTCCTTGCAAGAAGTTACGGGCTAAAATTGAAGGCACACCGTACTCAAGGTAAGGCGAGTAATTTGATAATTAACCGGTCGTCGGGATGAGAACAGATAGTAATTGAAGAACCCACGGGAAGAACGATCGAAGTCACATTTAGGTTGTTTTGAGAAAAACAACAATGAAGTTTCAAAACTATATGGCTCCTAATTGATTCAAGATACAAAAATGATACATATTATTTCATCATTGATCATTAGGCAATTTTAGGAATATTAGAAATGAAAGCTTGTCGCAACACTATCTCAAAATGGGCAAAAAATGTGACTTTGGTCGTTCTTCCCGTGGGCTCTTCAATTGTCAATCGAGAAGCGTCGGCGCTTGCCGAGCGAGCGAGCGGACTTAACTTCCTCAGACCTTGAAAAAAAAAAACAAACTTGGGTTTGGGGCGTAGGGCATAGGGTACATGCCACCCAGGTGTTAGGAAGTTGACGATAGGGTTGAAGGCCTTGCACGTAAAATGAGAAAATTTGCGGACTACTCCTAAATAGGTTCCCCATCAGGATGACAGGAAGAAGAGCCGAGAGAGATTTACAGCATTTGGTTGAGTGAATTAGATAAATGGTTCATGAATTTTAAATAAGAGTAACTGTAAGACTCTTCACGTCGATTACAATAATGGAAGGCCCCTGAATGCTTTCCGCAAGGATAAACCGGAGCAGACAAGCGGAGAAAAATAAGCTGAGGTCACTCGAGATGAGAAACTCGAGTTCTCCTTGCACGTCCAAGCGAACTGTGCAAATAAATATGAATTCACGGTGCTAGAGAGGAACTACGAAAAGGATTGACGTGGTACGAGGACTGCCTCATGAGAGACGTTTAGAAGCGTTGGGATTCTATCAGCTCGAGAGAAGTTTAACGAGGGACGTTTCTCATCCAGGCGCGTTTAAGATCATTAAGCGAATCGATAAGGTGGAGCGTGGTAGGTTTTTCCAATTCGACGGCAGCACCAAAACAAGAGAGAAGTTGTTCAAGCCGCGTGAAATCCCAGTTGAGACTCAGGTCGCGGGACGACTTTTTTGCTTGGAGATGTAAATGCTTGTAAATGCGTGGAATTTTTTTTTTTTCGCCGAAACTACGTGATCTAAAAGTTGTAAGCCTGAGGCATTTCTAGTTGCAATGCACCTTTTTTACTTTCATCATGAGAAGACAGATGTCTTTGATGATGACTGGCAATATTTTTTTAATACTCCTTCAGCAGACCCTTTGGTAGCATATTTAAAAAAAAACCCATAGAAGCTATATTTAATCGACAAATATGATGAAATGCAGCCAGTCACCATCAACGACATCTATCGTCTCATGACGAAAGTAAAAAAGGTTGTATTGAAGTGCCTCAGGCTTACAACTTTTCCATCATTCCACGTAGCTTCAAGAGGTTATTAATTCATTATTCAATTTGTCAATTTCGACTCAACAACGTTGCGTCATCATTGACTTAAGGTTTAAATGTTGAGACATAGTTGAAATGGGCGATTTGGGGAATAATCAATATCAATGAAATGCCGACTTTCCGTAACTAACTGCGTTTTTAACATATTACTCATGGTCTGGAGAAGTCTTTAAGAGGCTATTGGGTGCAAATTCGTGTTTTCACATCTACCTTAGAATCAATATTATTTTAATATGCAGTTTTCTGCATTGCCTCGACAACAAATACAAACATTGCGGATATTTTGAATAATGAGAACGTTCACAAAAGAAATAAGTTCTACCGACCGACGCGAGATGGCGCATAACCACCCTTTTAGCGAATCTCATTCTGATGCCATTGGAACGAGTCCCCTGAATTTTTCATACAGAACCCGATCTTCTCTAACGTACGACTTTGGGAAGGTTTTGAAATTCGTGGGTAGACCCTTTTAAAAAGGTAACCCGGCGGAAGGAGGCTCCAGATACTTCTGGCTCCTGGTACTTCTAAGGAAACATGCCAAAACTTCCGATAGAGGTGAAGAAGCGTCTTATTCTGCTTGCGAGGACGGTGTTGGGTCCTTCTCTTGTAAAGGAGTGGTATCTTTAGATGATGCGAGACATCGCCTGAAAGATGTTCCCAAACATGTAACCTCTATGCTGGACAGATCCAGGCGGTGGCGGAATTAGTGCTAGAACGCCAGTGGAATTCTGATCCAATAGAGGTAGCTTCATCCTCGCATAGAAACAGCTGCGGGATTGAAGCTATCACTAGAGTAATTTCAAGCTCTCTGGGGTAGAAGAGAATATTCCAACGATACGTGGTCGTAATTAAACACTGCACGTCAATTGAAGTGGATATTTTGTATTTTTGGTTGCATAATCATCGCCAAAAAAAAAGCGCGACAAAGAATGAGTTGAACGATCTTGGCTTTTGGCATACAAGCTCGCACTAGCATATTATGAAATCAATTAGAGTTTCAAGTGTGTGGAATATTATGAATATTAATGGAGAAAACTTGCCAATTAATCCAATTTCAATAACGGCCATGGAGTCATACTAATTGCCCGAAACAGTTACCAAGAAGGCTTTTATTGATGAAACGTGGCAAGAAAACTCATAAAGATGTGCAGAAAATCGAGAAAATTTTTGAGATCGTGAGATGAGGCAATGCGGAGAAAACTTGTTAAATACCGGAGGAATCGAGGAAGAGGGCGGCGCCATTGAAGGCGTCGGTTTCCTTAGTCTACACCTCGAGCCAATTCACCGTTGTTGAGTGTCTAACTGCGAGGCAGTGCCAAGACGAGATCTCTGGAGACGATTCCAACAAGTTGTTAGGGTGTTTGATCCATGGATGGTGATCATGATGCATGCAGCAATTTGATGCATGCATCAGCCTCATCCATGAAGCTGATACAAGCGTCCCGATTCCTCCTACAATCGCCCTCGTAAGAAACGGACACGTGCACTGAGATTATTTAGATTTAATTCCCGTGGTGCGAGATCTCGAGCCCCCCTATTCAACACATGACAAAGACCGAAACCTTATCCTGCCGAATGATCCTGGATTGCTCCTGACTCATGAGCTATTTCCGTTCTATGAAAGGGAAGTTCGTCTCGAATGACAAAGAGCCTTCTCACAAGGGACATTCGGATGGTCCCCTTCTCGCCCGTCCATTTGTGCATGGAGGAACTTTCCGTTTCGGGATTCCGTTGTAATCTTTCACTTCAAAGCAGACAATAATCCTGGGGAAAGCGGAAGCACGACATTCTTTCGCGGGAGAAATACCTTGTGTTAGACCCGAGAACGCGGCATTAATTGGGCACGAGTGAGCAAATCACGGTGTTGCTCAAGTAGAACTAAAGAGCAGGACCGTGAGCCAATTTCCCTTCACCCTCTAGGTTCCCGCATCTTTGCACCTATTTTTCGCCTGTGCAAAAATGTAACACGCTTCAGATACAGCGTATCGGCCTTCATCAGAAATGAAGCGTCTGCCAAGGACAGCCATGGCGGAACTTTTGATCCTTCGTCTAATGATTAAAAAGTGAATTCGTATCGATTACTTGTAACGTGGGCTCGATGCTTCTTCCTTGGGGAAAATTCTCTTTACCTTCTTGAATGCATGACACGCACGACCTCAGAAGTGGCTGGAATTCGTTTTGAAATCACTGTAAACTCGTCCAGCCATCGATTTATTTTTTTTTTTTTGCACGGGATGTGGAGCAGAGAGTTAATGGTGCGATTTGTGAGGCATGCGATCGCTGCATCAGCATCCATCTTGCTTCTTGTCATTCGTTTCGTAACTCGTGTGTATAGCAGGTGAATAATAATTCAGTACTAGGAAATGCACGTTTGGAATCCTTTCGTAACGTCCATTTTCAAAATTGCTACTATAGATTCAGACTAAATCGAATGTCCTTTGCTTCCGCAAGCAGTTTCTCTCCCACACTTGGGAATGCGTGCTCCTCCGTGCTCGGACTTCCGGACCTATTACTTCAGTCTGGGGCAAAAGTCACGATAAAGTTACATCATCCGTTTCCTCAACGAGCCTGGGGCATAATTAGAGCGGTAGATGTAAGAGAGGGAAATCCATCATGCGGTGATCCGTCGTCTAAGGGGAAACTCGTTTTCCTCTCCCGACAGGTCCGCGGCGGCCAGGGTTCATAAACGAGCTCTCGTTATCATTATTGTAATTTATGGCTCGTATGTTATTTTTGTCTGTGAACCGGTGAAATTAGGATGGCTCGTGTGGACTCATTGGGAGAATGGAGTGACGAGTGCTCGCGGGAAGTCAAAGCGGTTACGAAGAGGATCTTCATCTGCCAAGTGAGTCACCCCAATATCCTTTCGCTTGCACGACTAGAGGAGCGCAGGACGAAACACACAGACCGGGTTATATAAGAAGGGTCTAGGTGTAAATGGAGGTGATAAATCTCTCGGCTCTCTCTAGATCTCGTCCTCTTGCTTGGAGTCGTCGAAAGGTCATGCTCAGACCACGATTGGCGACGGTAGGTATGAAATGAACTCATTCCAATCGCGTGGGACTTCACCACGGCCACGGCCTAACCAAATCTCGTTTCACGAAGATCGTCGGTCGGCCTAACTGCAAATCTGTGCGTGTACAGGTATAAACCTACCCTTACCGGTCTCACGCGCCTACTAGTCACGTAGGCAGGCGTAGGAGGCTGGAAGCGCTCTCAGTCCTCAAGCCTTCGTACATGCACCCTCGCCCAAAGTCGTGATTTTGGTATTCGCTAATGCGTCTTCATATCATCGGCCAGCAAATGCATCCCAGAACATGCACATTTCATGGTCATGTAGCGTATCTGTGCATTCGGAGCTCTGTTATCGATGACATTTGGCGTTTTGTTGCTCTTCCACCATACGTTTCCACTCGAACCTTTGTGCGCGATAGGGCAGTTTCTAGTCGATGTTTCCTTCGATGACCAGAAAATGATTCGGTAGCATTCGAATCCTTGCAGTCATCCGCTTCTAGGTTTCCGAACGGAGGCCTTTCTACCAGGCGTCTGCTTATTCGTGGACTATCCTTGGAACGAGAGACTTCATCGAGTCCATGTGATGGGATTTTCATCCCTGGCAAGTCCTAAATTAGGAGTCGAAGTAGAATTCTTACAAGATTGGAATCGATATCCATAAAAATCGGCAAAGAAGGACAGTGAAACCCGAACCCGTCCTCACCTACGCACTCCGGCTTGCATCCTCTCTAGACGATACGCCCCACTGTTAATTAATTGCTTCTCGTCCTTTTGGGCAACGAAACCGTTCAGTACTTCAAAATTTCTATTACAGATACGCCAGAATGTTCCTAAAAGATTGCTACGAGATTTATTCGCAGTATGGCAGGCACTGTGGATGTTTCAAATAAAATTTTAAAAAATCCTCTAAGAATGGTTCCTTGGCATGCTTCACTATGAGGATTGTAATTGTTTATTTATTGGCTACCTGCCGGTGAAAGTCGACACGTCTCGAACGATGAGTACTCCCCCATCCTGGGAAACGTGATGAGTCTTCTCGTTCTTGCTCTCGGTCTGATGACGACCCATCGAACCGTCTTTCCCTCTGAGCCGACGTGCTTCGAGGATTGCATTCGAAGGTAATTCGACTTCGCGAAGTTCGAAATAAAGACGTCCCGGCCTGTAACCCTTGCCCCGTGCAAGGCAACTATAGCAGTAGAACTCGAAGGATGACAGCCGCCTCCCTCCATGAATTATGTGTTGAAGAGTTCTTGAATCTCGCCCTCGCCTCGGTCGTGTTTCCGTCGAATCTGGAAGGGGAGAACCGAAAAAGGAAAGGTTACTTCATTAGATGAAACGAGAAAGGAAGACAGCCCACCAGCAAAGGGCCATCTTACCTAGACCTCACAAGGAGGATACATAGGGATACATAGTGACAATCAAATCACTCTCCTCTCAAAGTTCTTCGACAACGTGTTCTTTCATCGAATAAGTATTGCCAAGCACTCCTCTAAGTCAGTGATCGGTGTCTTCCATTCAACCAATCCTCCGTAAGTTGAACTGCTGCTACAAAAGAACGATAAATAGCTGCTTTATAGATTGGGTGCGCTTACAGTAAAAGAAAAGAAGAAATGCAACTGACACTTTCACATCCAGGTTTCTTGTCTTCGTTACAGTTATTTTAAATACATGACCCCTCTTTCAGTATTTTTGTTACTGTACTTGTCGAGATACGAGAGAGGTCGCATCAAAATGCATCTAATGTGTAGTTGCAGCTGAGGTGACGATTGCATTCTCACCCTGTAGAGAACCAGACACACTGGAACACCGGGATGGTGCTCATAATGGTAATCATAATGATGATATTAAAATGGGGCGTGGGTGGTAGGACTAAACAAGTGAGTTGGATGTCGGGATAGAGAGCGCAGGAGCGGGCAGATTGTTCAGTGGCCTGTACCTCTTTCAGCTGCCAGTGTGCGTTTGCTATGAGAGGCGGCCAGACCTCTACTCTGAGCTTGTGCCAATCTCCGGATTCGCATTATATCGCTTTTCCTCTCCGTGTGGACATCTCCGCGATGTCCTCTAGGGTACCCGGCTTTATTTCGGTCTACGTTTAAAGATTCTCGCGTTCGAAGCGTCTCGACATCGGATCGAACGATTTTCGTATGACGGCTCCGTATCGACCACGGGAAGTGGCTAGATCTTTGCAAGAGGGTACACGACTACAATGTCCAGCAGCCGTCCTCTTCCCTCGCGCACTGACAGAAACTGTAAGTATACGTAGAGGTCGTAAATCTCATATCATGAAACCGTTGCAGTTTTGTGCAGAAATGTTGAGATGAAAGGGCTCCATGTCAACTCATGGAGCCGCATAGGAAGGACTTCACGAACATACCTGTTCTGTGTTTCATTAGCTTTAACCGAGCACTTATTTGCTCGTGATCGCTTGGAAACGAGCTGTCTGCATTCCCAACGAAAGGATCATGTTTACGCCATAAAAATGCGAAACGAATAGAATAGCCAGCAGCGTGCTTAGAAAATCTCAACGTGGGGGGTTTGATATATGAACAATTGGTAACCCACCCTGCATTTATGGCCAAAAAAAAATTTTTTTTTGAAAATCGAACCTGTAAAACGTATCCCCCCCTTGGGCACACCTCTGAAAATAACCTTCACGAGCTTCCCTCCTCCAACGATTTCCTCTATTACCATCGTCCTGTGAGTGGTTTTCGAAAGAAATCTGACAATTGCTGGAACTAAAGTGGGTCAGCATTGAATCAGCCATCTTCATAACATCTTTCCATGACCAATCAATGCGAGAGCATTTTTGCGAACTTGACGGATTTCTAGCTCTTCCCTACTCGATATTTCTGCACAAGACCGGAGTAAGACTTTAGAGGGTAGAGCCACTCCTAGACTATGGACATAACTTACTGCAGAAAAAGTAATGGTAGGACACAAAATTCAATTGCTAATGATTATTGTTCCGGGAGTGAGACGAAATTAGGCTTCTTATCGAAAATACACGCTGAGATATACCAGACAAGCAGTCATGTATAGACGTTGCATGGGACCTATGGGTCGCCCAGCCGTAGGTAAAAAAAACCAAGCACTAGTCGTCACACCGATTAAATTTCAGAGTATCACCCATCGGAAAGGACTAAGCAGGCCAATGGCAATTGATCGGTGCAAAGTAGGTCCATGACACCGAATATCTGCAGTGTGGTATGAGAGGGGTGAGCTATTGGCACCGTTCAAGATGAAGTTTCGAAGGCTATTTCACCAATTTGTTCAGGCGCTTCATCGACGTACGTCGATTGGGATGCTTAGCATGCACATGCATCAGCATCATGCATGCATACCGATTAATCCATGTCGATGAAACGCTTTAAAAAGCCGGTGAAATTAGCTTCGAAGGCTTCACCTTGAAAGGGCTCCACAGTTTAACACTCAACAATAGCCTCATAACGAAGGGGCTTGAGAGGAGAAATGATGCTGTGGTTTTCCGTGGCGCCGCCCACTTCCTCCATTCCTCGGGCGTTCGGCAAGCCTTCGTTGCCTCGCTTCACTCTATGACCTTGAAACTTTCAACGATTTTCTTACACATCATCAAGAGTTTACGCTAAAAGTTTAAATCATAAATTCTTTTTGGGTTATCGATTTGGGCAATTAATACAACGGCGCTCTTCTTCCCCCACTCCCACACTGCAGCGAGCTAGTGTACCAAATTTAATCTTTCATCAAGATCGATGAGCTCCTTGGTGGTGCCATTTTGGTATGAGTAGACATGATTTTCCCGAAATGTTTTCCTGTTAGGTTGGTACTGAGGCATATCTGATAAAATTTGTCCTTTACTTTTAATATAATTCCAAATATTACTTGGCAATTGTGAAAATGATCATGACTGTCCATTGAAGCTGTCATGTTCCTACTTCCTTTTTTGGAACGTTGGCATGGATAGGGCACCGCCCTCTTGTACACCACGTTTCTGACACTTCTTTATGCTATCTTCTTAACCTTCACTTTTCTTCTCTATTGTTTCTTGGTTTTTTCTTCCAGCAGGGGTAAGAAATTTTTTTATTTCTCGAATTAGAGGTGGCTCTGGTGACTCTAAACAGCACACCTGTATGTGTATGAAACCTTCCCAGTAGAGCAGCCCAGTGAAGCAGAATTCTCCCTTTTTATGCTCTTTTCTTTCAGAACATGGTACGATCTTACGGGCACGGATCCCAATAGAACTGGATTTCTCCTTGGCTGTTCGTTGTCCTCCGGAACATCATATCCACCACCACAGTCAGTCAGTGCAATGTGTACTCATTGCACTGACTGCCTTTTAGCAGCATGAGATTGAGCTCCCTTCAGCCAGTGGAGTGTGCATTTTTTGTGATTGTGAGGTGGACTTAAGCTGTGGATACAGTCACCTGAGAGCCTTACAGCCATACTCTTTCTTGTTCCTCTAACTCTTCATCACTCCTTTAGAATTTCCGAATAAGATCAAGCTACACTGAAGGTTTTAACAGGACCGTGCCCCCTGAAAAGGATCCTGCAGAGTTTTCAATACCCAAAGGCTCATTCCACTATCATTTCCTTTTAAACTGTTGTCTTCCTGTTTGGTTAGAGTGCTTTAGTCGTTCAATGCTTGCCTGACAGAGTTACACGCTTAATTTTCGCATTTATTCATAGTAGACAAGCACACAGCTGATGGCTATTACGAAAGTACTTTGGTTTGGAGAAGTAATGGAAGGGTGTATTTTTATCAATTGCTTTTTGAAAACGCGCAGGCACGCAAGCACAAACACACACACACACACACACACATACCTATATGCATATAGGCAAAATAGCGCAAAACAGCGCCATTCTTCCACTTCCAACCTAATCAACGTTATCTAAGTTATGATGGTGCGCACAAGAAACTCGACAACCACAAACATTACATCTGACTCTTAGTGATTAGAAATATATGATTATTCCTCCCAACGCTGGTCAACCAAAATTACTCGACGCCAAAAAGGAAGGCACTTGAATTTTGAAACAAAGTAGAAAGAAGGGGAGTCCATAGGATCTGAAAGAATAGCATGATCCTCATCAGGGGGACGGTTCTCCTCAAACCTTCCGTGTCAACAGATCTTTTCTGGAAATCCCATTTGAGAGAGAGAAGGGCTGGAGGGAAGGAATGGAATATGGCAGGAAGGTGATTGTACCTACAGTTTAAAAGTATCCGACGACCACCACAATTGCACATGCTATTAGATAGAGAAAGCTCATGCTAATGCTGCGAGAAGGCAATTAGTGGAAGGTGTACTATGAAAGCGGGTAAGACGATGCTCAGGAGAGCAGCCTACTTCAACCAACAGCCATGGAGAAATTTAGCTCTTGTGGGATCCTTGGCTCAATAAGAAAAGAATCGAGGAAGATAACGTTCAACGCGTAACTGGGAGAATTCACTGGGAAAGTTGGTAAATAATTTGTTGCAATCCGAACCTGTGGACGTAAATCTAAGTCAACTGTATCAACTGTTCCCTGGCAGGTCGAAGGGAAAAATTGAAAAGATATAAGGGGAAGAGAGGCACGACCATTTCTTACAAGGCAAACAGCCTATGCTTATTTCCGAAGCCTGCCCTAGGCCATGGACTAGCCCAGACCTATGATTCAAGGGCTAGATTGAGCCCTGCAGATCAACATCAGATTAACCTGCAACAAAGCAACTAGGCTTAATTTGAAAACGAAAGAATCATTGGTAAACGAACAGCCATATTTTTGTGAAATAGTTAGAAAATGAGTTTTCTAGAAAAGGTCGAAGTGTTTTTTGTTTCAAAAACCAATCTGCATAGCCTTAGCAAAACTCAGTTTTTTTAAATGCAATAGTCTGCTGTTATATCAATAGATAAAATGCGAATCAAACGTTAAATGTATTAAATGCACGTCTTTGTTAATGCAGATTTGCAAAAATATCGAACGTTTCAAAAGTCATCTCCATTGTTTATGTGGCCGTGGAGAACATATTGTTGGACGCGAAGGAACTAAACTCGGTGTGTGATTCAATTCGACAACGGGGAAGGCAAATAACAACTAGTCTAGGTATACTATTCATAGTATGCTCCATGATTTCCTATGAGTTATAGGTTTTAAGGTGATTTGAGAGATTATTAAGTATACATGTACCATCTGAAGTCCTTTCCTATACATATTAACTCTAGCGCAGTACTTCTCCCATGGAAGGAATTTTCCATGGCATCCTTCCTATCGCGGATTGCGTAACAAGGCCTGACTGGGAAGGTGTCTGCAACATGGCTATAGTGTTACCGCCTGACCGTGTTCGGAATATTTCTGCCTCATGAACTGTCTCAATCACATTCACGAGGACAATCTGATCCCACCCATACCGGCAGAGACATTGCATATTTTAAAAAAATACAGACGGAAGGGAATGAAATGTGGACTTGTAAAGCCCCCCCTGAGAAAAGCATTTTTCATTTGAAGAATAAATATATTATCCCGCCTATTCCAGATTTCTTCCCACTACCGCGTCGTGACTAATGGTCAATATTTTCTCTTATTTTATGCTATCTATGTCTGAGATGATGTATGGTAGACGCCGTTTATTTTGAAGACAGCCCTGGGTGGCCTCAAGCCCGAATGAATGAGCAAGCTTTCAAGATCGACGATCGAAAACAGGAAAAAAGGAAAGATTTAAAGCCTTCCTTCAGAGGTCCAATTTTCTGATCTCTATCCGATAATGAAGTCAGGAAATCGCGAAGGCAAGATAGACGCCAACGAAAGAGGGGGGGGGGGGGGTGTTCAAGTCGTGCAATGACTCTCCTATTCTCAAGAACGGATCCGACTGTTGCGAAGGCCGAAGAGAAAGGGCGTCTAGTCTCACTCTTCGTCTCGGCCTTTGCACAAATTCAATCTCCCACCTCTTTCGAGCAAACGGAAAACATTTCCATAATGAGAACGGAACGAAAGAGGGGGGGGGGGGGAATGGGAGTCATTCGGGTCACGTAGCGGTGTTCAAGCAGGGAATTTCCACCCGTTCTAATCTTGCCCAGGGAAAGTCAAGAGAAGAGGCTGCGTCTTGAGAACTTTCAGAGGTCATTCGAGGGTCGAGAGGGCCGGAATAAGGTATCAGGGGTTGGCGCACAGTCCGAAAACATCCACTGCCAAATCGAACCCGTAGATTTTTTCCTCGCACGAATTGAAGTGCTTTTTATTTAAACTTATAGCATTTTTAAGAAGGGAGAGCAGATTAAGGCCCGGATGTGCAACCCTCATTTAGGGGAAATAAAGGGGCCTTTAAGCTAAAGACCTCCTTTTCTCGCATAGAAATTCATGTACCCTTTGTACCCCATGTACCTTTGGGTGCCGTACGGTCGATTTTTTGGCTACGTGCACTCCTGCTAAAGATGCCAAAGGCCGATTTTTCTGCCACGGCTTTTCGTTAGGTTTCTTCCATCACGTAGTTGGGTTCTTATTGTTAGATGACAAATATTGGCCTACAGCATTTTTGGAAGTGGTAGACGTGACCTAAAAATCTGCCTCGCGGAACCCAAAGCGTTAAAGGACTATTAAATAAAGGATGTTTCAGCATTCGGGTCTATGTCGCCTATAAAATTGCACAAGAAGCGTAGGTGGGAGGCGAAAAGTGTAAATTGGATCTCTCGCTCTCTCTCTGCCCTCTCGGCTGGAGATGTAAACCCGTGCGAGCCATCCTATGCATATGAGATACATCGTTGGGATAAGGGAGGCGTGGACAGAAAGAAATATGAAGGGGGATTTCTCCGTCTTTCTCTCTTTGAAAATTGGACGTAGTCTCTAGAGGCTGCCCTCCCCTCGCCTGAGTTTCCAGTCTTTCTTTTGATTTCTCCTCTGCCTCGATACTTACTGGCAAATAGTGAAAGACACTTCAGATCGTTACGCAGAACATAAGAAACGCCTCTTGGGCACGGAAAACCATGATGATTATTATCCATCACTCTCGGAAAATGTACTTCAAGGATGACTACTTTACAAGAGTGTACAAGTCTCGTATATCGCTCCACCTCTCTGTCAATTAATTTTTCATCGGTATGTGCACGTAAGGAATGTCAAGAATATTCCAAAACTCTCCAGAAGACAGGCAGGAAACTTCCGCTCCGAAAAGGATAAGTTCTAAGCCCTAGAGCAGTGGTGCCCAACCTTTCCGGCTTGGGGGCCACATAGCTCATTCCCACGGCCATTACGGGCCATATGCAGTCACTAGTATTGTAGGAGACTATTGAAAGGAAACCTGAGGGTATTTATTGTGGGTTAGAACCTCGCGGGCCACGGGTTGGGCACCATTGCCCTAGGGCGTGAGATCATGATAAAGCATTTATATGCTCTTAGGGGGACCTACATGCTATCCATACGTACAATCCCGTCCCTTTGAGTCTAATTCATACCTCAATTTGGACCAGGTTTTTAGCTTATCCTCCAGTAAGACCATCAATTAACTAAAAGAAGTTGGAGTTTATGTGAAACTTTGGGCTAGTTCCTCGTCTATGCTAATTCTAAACCTAAACTTGACATGAATAAAATTTTTACATACAGCCAAAGTCTATCTCTTGCCTGTGCTAATTTAAACCTAATCTAAAAGCTCTCTAAAACCAAAGGTTTGTTCTTCGCTCAGGCTGAAATGAAGGCACGTTGAAACACTTCTAATAAGATGTAGAAGGCCGCTCGAACTCAGCCTGAGTGCTGTTCAAAATGTTCTATAAAAAATAAAAGGTCTCAGTGACTGAAACCCAAGGAGCACATACAATTTTTATTTAAATAAATTTTTCTTTGAAACTAGCCATGTCATCTTCAAAAGCAGTTCACATTTCAGGGTAGCCGTCGTGCTTGTAATCGCTCAAATTTCATCTATAGATCCACTTTTGGAAAGAAGCAGTAATTGTTTCTTTCAGGATATGTTCCTCGTACTGGAAAATTCAAAGAACCTGAAAAGCCTGAATGGAAAATAATTCCCAACGCAAGTTTGTGAACAGACCGAAGTATACAGTATAGGGGCACATTGACATATTGTTCACAAACATTAACCAGTTCTGTTTGGATGTCCGCTGCTTTGTTCCCTTGTGAAGGCACAAAGAAGGTCGCAACCCCTTTTTTTATTTATAAACTGAGGCTCTTGTACCCAGTGTCTGAAAAAAAAAGAAATAGGTGTTGATATGTAAACACGAAAAGTGGAGAGTATATTGAAAGCCCATAGCATAACAATGTGGCAAAATTCGTTTCTATCGATTAAAACACTTTTTTTTAAATTAATGATGGGAACTTTTTAAATGCACCACGTACAACACTGTGAACTCAATGATATGACGGCGCTGGTGACGGACTTATAGGGCTCAAGCCCCACGGATCAACGCTGCTCCTGAGTTCAAAATCACTGCACTCAAATGGCAGAGAATATTAATTTAATATGAATTTAATATGAATGTCTTGAATCGTGAAAGGTTTCTAACTTCACCCCCTTTTTATATGTATTTTCGGTACCCTCCAAATAACTTATAAGAAGGCGAATTCAATTTTGTCGAATGGAAAAGTTGAAGACTCGCCGCAATGTCGGTAATTAATGTTTCGAACAAATTCACGATGTGTTCTTGCACGTGTTTCTCTAAAAAAAGATAATACAGGATTATAATTTTATCTTTACAAAGATAAAATGCGGTGCAATGGAGTGGAATTCGACTTTATGTTATACACTCTACTTCGTCTTCTCGTTGTTTCATTTAGTGTTACTTCATTGCAGTAGAGTTTCAACTAGGTTTACAACTAAGCTTAAACTTGTAGTAAAGACATGAGGTTCTATCGAACTTCCATGGCAAAGGAGAAGATGAATTTGTAGTTGATGACCCCCATCGTTTCTGGTCCTCCCATGTCACCAGTCCCAGGAGGGTAGAAGGGAGTGTGGAAGCTATGTATTGTCACAATTCCCCTTGAGTAGGCTATGCATCTTTCAATTTCGCTTTCTTCGCATGAACCCACGCAAATGTTACGAAACTCTCTCGCCATCAGTTTTTTTAGCGCACCAATTTATTTAGTATGCTCGCTCAGAAGCGGAGTAAGCAAAACGGTCGTTGGATGATATAAACCAAGCTCAGCTCCCTCGATCCCCTACCGAGAGTTAGCTCAGGGTACAATTCGACATGTTTCAAAATAGAGGTACAGGGAAGGTAGAGAGATCAGATTCTCCCATTTTCTGCATGCTTGGGTAATGAATGGTGTGACGCACGGTGCAGTTCTTCATGGGTGAAGTGAATGTGCCTTCAGTTTTAGTTTATATTTAGTTGAAATTTAGATAAATTTTAGTGTAAGCGAGGAACAGACTTGGTTTTTACATAGGTTTTGGATTTAATTTAGATTTAGATTAAGTTCACAGATTTGGCTAAATGAGAAGCATAATCTAGTATAAACTAACGTTAAAAATAAGGCCCATTGAAAGGGAGTCGAACCTGAAGAAGCTTCCCCATCGATTTGCAAACAATTCAGGAACAGAAAGAGTGCTACCTCTAAAAAAAAAAGTACTCATATGGAATATGCCAATTGTTTTTACTGAAGTGTTGTGATACCATGAAAAGGTATCACAACATCCCCCTCCCCCCTCTTATCCTCAATGAGACGAAATTATACGAAGTCAGGATGGATGGGATGCGGGTCGATTTCCATTCCTGACAGAGCCAGACGAGATTCTCTCTTACGTGTTAGAGTGCGGCTTTCAATCAATGACAATAGGGGGCATTTAACCAAGAGAATGAGGTGCCAATGAAGAGAAAGGGCAGAGGATAGCAATAGGAAGGATTTGGCTGCCTTTCAGGAATTACAGCCATCTCTCCAGCGAGCACGTGACAGTCCAAAAAAGCGAGCACGTGACAGTTCTGACTCTCCAAAACTCCTCCTGAATATGCGAAAGTATTATCATGAATTCATCTCACGCCGTGAACAACTTGACGTTTCCGCGGCTTCAGTTCGTATTATTCGGGATCACCAATATGAACTAACTTTGGGGAAAATATATAAAGCAGTGATGAAAAGAAAAACGACGAAAATCTATATTAAAAAATCCTTTATGGACTTTTTCCTCGTCATAACTTCATGTATGGATCTGAGTTCTGTTCTGGGAAAACTTTCGAAAAGGGACATTGAATTGCCACTACAGTTTTGCTCACACAGAGATGACCGACAGATAGATGTATTTGGATGAACCAGCGTGAAGTCTGTGGAAGTGGAAAAGCTAAAGCTACACCTCCACTTTATATGGTGACTAATAATTATGCACCCAAGCTCTGGCAATGCGTTTTGCTATTCATGAGGATTAACATTAGCATTAAATTCCTCCTTCGGTCGTCAGAGGAAGAGATGGACTAATTGCAGAAATTGAATTACAGAATGTCATTACGGTAATTGAATGACGGTAATTTCACTGCAGACTTACCATTCAATGATAAGTCACTGCCGTTCTTTGGTAATTTGTTATTGTGGAGCAACTTGTAACATAATTAAGTAACTCTGGTGAAATCTATGCGATTCAATCAACGTAATCATCCCGTCGCCAACAACGTTAATTGAAAGACGAAAAGCATTAATCAGTGTTTTTTGCTTCTTCGGCATCGGAACCGCATAACTCATCGACAAGATAGCTAATACAGTAGAAACTGGATAAGTGCACACCGCATAAGTGAAGAAATAGGATAACTGCACAAATTCTCCATGCCCTGAATTTTTGCTCTATGTTTTGTATATGATCTAAACCCAGATAAGTGCAACTCGGCTAAGCGCCCAAACCACATAAGTGCACATGTTTTGTAGGCCGGTGTGCAACTTTGGAAGGAATCGTACCCAGATAAGTGGACAAGGAGTTGGCCCCCTCCAAATATCACTCAATGTGTCATTCTATTGCAGTTAACTCTAGTACTGCGGATTTGTTTTCAGTCTATGCCCCAGAGAGGCCTAGCCTATGGCAAGTGCTGCCACCCCCGCCCAGTCGCAAGAATGCACTCGCCTCTCTGACCGTCCTCCGTGCATATTTTGAGCACAAGAATGTTGATCTGAACAACGTGGATGCGCTGGAGGATCAATTTTGTGATCTGTTTTCTGAAACTTTGTCCAGAAAAATATTTACGATTATTTCAAATGATGTTTTGTTCAGTGACAATACTTTTTTTCATAACTAATCGATAGCTATTTGAAAGGTTAGCGCAAGAATTGAACCAGGATTAATGTATTTAAGCAAAAACCCGGACAAGTGCACAAAATTTTCTTGCCGGGTCGATGTGCACTTTACCATCTGAAACAAAAATGGGTAAATGATTATTAGCCACTCAACATATACGAGTACAGTATATGTAGGGTGACCGGAGACAGACGAATGACGGTTGCCAACTTTTCCTCAAATCAGGCCTGGAGATTTCATTTTGGGGGACTAAATCGGTTATTAGGGGCTCCTGCAGACAGGGATACCTTTTGATGAACTTGAATGATTGCGAGGCCTCAAGACCAGGGAAAAAACCTGTCCATTTTGTTCGCCTTTTTGTTCTCTCTCCGAGAGAAACCGGGAGAAATCTCGGTCTCACGGCTTCCTTAGTAAACTGGTCAAAACAGTGGCGTAGGCAGAAAATCGGCAAGGAGGGGGGGTTTGAGGCCAGGTAGACCTTACGCTTAACTCTACCACCCGGAATTTACCTTTTTGAAGAAGTCGTGGTCTGGCATCTTGGGTCTGTGAATGAACATTGGACTTTCCTCGAAAGGGGGATAGATAAAACTGGAATTCCCAAGGAAGGCTGAAGTATGTGCCTGTCACTGACCAGGAAAGCCCAAGGGGGGGGGGGGTTCTGACCCCCTAAACTCCCCCCCCCCCTTCCCTACGCCACTGGGTCAGAAGAAAGGAGATGAAACTGGGAGAGCTGGCAACCCTGAGACGAACAGAGAAGGAAGATTGTTGCATGGATGGAGGTGCATGGTTCAGTCGTTGTGGTCCAACGCCTCTTGTAAGAATATTTTCAGGGACTTAAAGAAACATTGTTCATCCATGCGAATATCTTCCTTCTCTGCTTGTCTGTTAAATACGAGCTGTACTACTCATCTGCTCAAATCTGTTCAGCCGGAAAGGAAAGAAAAGCAGCGTCAACAACCACTAACTGCAAAGAATAAAAATCTTTGGGGTATTTGCGAAAAAAAAACCTTATTATACGAAAAAACTTATTATCTTATACAGGGTGTTTTTTTTAATTAACGCTGCAAGTTTTATTTATTAATACGACGCTGCAAGTTTTCAAAAGTTTGGCGTAGTACATCATTAGGAATGTTACGAATGCTGCTTTTAATGTTCTCTTTTAGTTGCAGAATGGTGTGAGGGTTTCTGTTAGAAAAAGTATCCTTCAAGTAATCCCCTTATTGATGAGTTGATTTTTCTATTTTTTATAAGTTCAAGTTCGAAGACAATGAACTCACCAAAGGTTACTTCTGGAAAGAGGGTGCCAGATGCCCTACCTTAGAGAGGGGCATGGAGCATTTCCAGTCGTTCTTTAAAGACCTAAGGCCACCGAGAGCTTCTGATTTTACATCACTCGATTACTTTATTTTGGGGCTACTTGAAGGATTGGCCCACCGGGTAACTGGGAAATTTCCCGGGGGGGGGGGGGGGGGGGGCCCCCCCAGATCTGATTTAAAAAATTATAAATGGGTCGCGGGGGGGGGTGGGGGGTGGGGGGGGGGGGGGGGGGGGGGGGGTGGTCCCCTCCAGATCTGATTTAAAAAATTATAAATGCGTGTTTATTGCTGTCACAATTTTCAATTTGTAATTAATATATATCAACATTGAATGATGTGTCTTATTAATCCATCCCTTAATTTTCCTCACGTATATTCTTGAGAATGGGGGGAGGGGGTGTGCCGGGGCCCTTTGTCGGAAGTTTCCAAGGGGGCGCCTAGGCTGCCAGTCCGACTCTAGAAACTGTTTACAGAAACAACACTCACACCATTCCACAGCTAAAGAACATTTAAAAACAGCATTTGGAACATTCCTATCGATGTACTATGCCAAACTTTTGAAAACTTGCAGCGTCGTGTACAATTCTGCATGGAAAACGAGGGGATCAATTCCAGCATCTGCTGCAATAAACCATGTCGACCATGATTGGATCTTGGTTCATGCTAAATTTCAACTTGCTAGCTTTATTATGTGGGAAGTTATGCCATTTTTCGTGGGTTGCACTTATAAAAGGCACCCTCTATTGAGCTTTATGTTTCTTACTTCCTTCACCGGCTTGTGCTTTTTTGGGATTTCCCTGATATCCTGAGTTGTTTTCTCTGCAAACATTCTGAGGCACGAGAATGAACACTCCGCTTGACTTAAGCCTTCGTTGGCACTTGCTCATCTCGTCTCATTACTTTCCTGCTGCGTCATCCATTCCCCTCCTGATATTCTTCTATCGATCGATCAGAAACAATAAATCAATGGGACCGCATTCTTGCTTCTTTCCCACTTCAATGGCTGACGAAAGAGTTCCTCTTAGGCCAAACTTCATTCTTGAGAGTGTCAGATATTTGAGCTGGAGTGCAGAAGATGAATATGCAGATGGAACCACTAAGGTCATTCATCTTCACGATGGCCAATCACGATTTTTAGCACATGACAGGAAGGCGATTGATCTTGCACGGTCGATATTCTTCATGAGCGATTTCGCTTCTCTTGATCTCATATTCTCTCGTAGTCCTATCTCAATAGGACTATGAACTCAATTCAACAATCAACTATAATTGATAGTTGAATCAAGCTATCGGTTGGAGTTGGTTGAGTTCGTAATGAACCCTGAGCTGTCGAAGTCCCTATTTTGCTTGGCCGCACATTTTTGGGGTATAAAAATAAATATAGGTTCATGAAGTATCCTGAGTGGGGGGGAGGGGGGAGGAAAGGGAGGGAAGGGGAGAGGGAGCAATGAATGGAATGCTTCCTGTCGTACCATATTAGGAGAGGATTAGCCAGGCTTCCTTTATCTCGCGTCGGATATCACCCTCCTTCCTCTTCATCAGTTCGGTCCCGATTGACGAGCCGACGCTAACGCTAAGCAAGTCTTATTTCGGGGTCCGTCCTCTCTCATAAATGAATAAATTCTTGTTGGAGGGGGGAGGGAGATCTCTTGCCCCCTCCCCCCTCTTTCTGGGTTGAATGGGTACCCTCCTCCGTTGGTGCGCCTATGGACATACAACAAAATGAATTAATTGTGGAATTGGGAGAGCTCAGTGATGTTCCTGTGACGTCACTTGGGAGAGAAGAAAAACAAAATATTTCTACTTCCTTCATAATATCTTTGAATATTCCCAGACGCATGTATCAGGCATCCAAACAGCGCATCATTCAGGGAGCAAAACTTCATCTTGTTCGCATGAGTTGCAGAGGGAAAACAGAAACGCCTGTGTTCATGGTGATTTTTATTGTCAGCCCTCAAGTGAGCGTAATGGAAAGGTGGAATCCGCATTTTGTGTTGAATTGGGATGCTGTACTAGGAAATCGGGATGGAAGTAATAGCTTACGCATAACATGATGTTTCACTCCCGCTTTTCCTCCAATATCGTTCCCTCTCAGCTACGGCCCGGGAAGAAAGGAGAAAGAGAGGAGAAAATCCCATTGTTTTAGAGTGCGACTGCAGGGCTTTCTGTCACTCATTGTCAATGTTGACTGGCTTTCAGCCAATTGGAGTCTTTCGAACGTGTAAACTCTCCCAAGCATAATACATTGACGAAGGCATGTGGCAGTGTTATGTGAAGGAATTCCAGGCCTTATCGATTCATTCACGCGTTCGCAGCCAATTTATTCATCAGAATGTACGGAGTTGTGAGGTCTCCTATTCTTCGAGTCACCCTTTTGCTATCCAGTCCGGCAAGCATCTTTAAGTACTCTCAGCTTTATAACTTGTATTCCCCGTCCGGCTTGTATTCGGGTGAGAATATCCGAGATGGAAAGGGGGGGGGGGGGGGGCGAGATGAAGGAAATGGTCTGAAGGAGGGAATATCCTCGAGATTGGTTCTGACATGAAGGGGATGTCTCCTGGGGGCTGTCCCATGCCCATGCTATCCCTTGTGACTGTCAGAGTTTCCCCTCCACCTCTTCATATATTATATTGTTATGTAGTGACATACTTCTCAGTCGCGGATTCCTTTTGGTATCTCCCACGAACTCGATTTACAAGTAAGCCAAGCGATACTAAAATAAATGTTGATAATCAAATGAATTTCAAGTATCAAAAGCTTGTTATACCATTTTATCGCATATTACTTCGGGGAGCCTCAGAACGAATCTACTGGCATCAATTACAACGCGAAAAGCAGTGGGCTCATATGAAGATTATGCCAAACGAGAACTCGCCAAGTTCAGGGTAACACAAGCCAACGCATATATCCAGTATTTATAAATGAACTTGATCCACGACGAATCAACGAGAACAAAGCATACCAGGCAGAGTCCGCTGTCGTAATTAGGTCTGGACCAATAGAAGCAGAAAGCACAGACAGCTCGTCGTTCGCTAGAGGATAAAGAAACACAAGCTGAATCGGATGGCACACTTGAGTCGTTCGACTCGAGTGTGCCATCCGATTCATCTGATTCCGAGGAGGAGAGGGATCAGAGGCTTATATTCTCTCACTACTTACACATAGGTGGTTGTCAGTAAAAGGAATAACTATACAAATAGATCTAATCTACCGATCATCAGGGTACTATAATGATGCAAGCAATCAATAAGCAAAGAAGTCTCCGTCGTCTGACCGTTTCATCATCGGGATAGCTTCAGTGGCACAGACTGGTTGCACTTGTCCAATTAATGCAAGTTCGGGGGGTTGGGGTTGCCTCTAACACTTAGCCAGTATTAGGGGCAGCAATAGGAACGTGTTCTCTGTAATTTCATGGCATACCATCTCCAGTATAAAAATAGCGAGGGGTAAATAGGTCGGCTTGCGCTTTCTAAATCATACAGAGTATCCACAAATTATCTATACAATTTTCAGGTCGTATTACTTCGAAACGAATAGTCATAGGTGAAACAAAAACATAAATATGCTGAAACACTTCAAGTTTTGTGACACATGGTACCAAGTACACATAAAAATGGCGAATTTCACGGGGGCTGAGAAGGCACAGTGCGTTTTCGATGCAGGAATATAAGGAAGAAGTAGCTAGTGAGAGGGAAATATATATACCGAGTATTCCAGAATTGTCTGAATCTAGGTCTTCTGCCTAGCGTCTGGTCTCGAAAGTCTTGTAGTCCTAGCGCGTTAGTGTAAGGTAACAGAGGCATAGGGCAGAGCGGCCGGGATACGAAACCCCAATGTTAAGTCAATTTAAGGACAACCTGTACATTCTTCAATCGAACGGACCGCATTCACGGGGTAGAGTCCGATTGGTTGGGATTTCTCGACTAGCAGGTCTTCAGTGATGAAGTCTCGATTGGGTCCAACTTGTCAGATCCTGATCCTGAATCCTGATTGCATAATTCCAGCTTTGGGAAGAGAGGGCAAGTCAATGAACTGCTCCCAGGAGTGTTGTCTAGTGCTGCGTGCCTTTTGTCTTTCTCAGTATCTGATCCAAGATTTTGTGATATTCTAACGTGTAATGCGACGCGTCAGTTGGCTCGTCGGACTATGGGGCTCATAGTAAGAGCCGCCTGGGGTGAGCGGAGAATACCTAAAGAAAGGAAAAAGTTGATCTAGCAAGGAAAGTGCGTTTGACGAATGATTAGATTGGTTGCGCACAGTCTGCGTTCATACGAGAAACGACGCATCATTCTCAGAGAAATTATACACACTTGAAAGCAAACGGGAGTAACCATCTTAAAGTGAAACAAGTCAGGGAAATTTACAGACTCCCTCAGTTCAGACTCTTAGTTTGTGGTCACACCTTAGAAATAGAGCTGTCTTTCTTACTCGGATTATTAACCCTTTCCACTCCTTTGTCAAACTGGGTTCGCCATCGGTCGCAGCGTTGCGGAAAAACGAAGCTGAAAGGGTTAAGAATCTGAACCTGGAAAGACGAATTATTCAACATGAGAAAAGGCTCTATGTCTTTAGGCCCGAATGCACAAACCTCATTAGGGAGATAAAGAGGCCTTTAAGTTAAAGAGCTCCTTTTCCCCCTATTGGAGCCCATGTATTCTTTAAGGACAGTTAACCAAAGGAGGTTTCAGCATTCGGGCCTTAGTCTTTATATGCCCTGAGCCGTTTCGTTCTTTAAGGGAAAAAGGCAGCAGATGGAGTGGCAGACTTCAAGGCCATGCAGGGTATTTACTATTCACTTTCTGAGGTAACTTTCTCTGGCAGCTTATTCGTATCCAATTCAGTGGAAACTCGTTAACTCGAATTTTATGGAACTGGGTAGATTGTTTCGAGTTATCCGAAATTCGACTTATCAAGAATTGTCCTTATCAGAAGAACTATCTCAGGTTAAGGGATATAACCAGAGGGCGATTTTTCCGTCCTAAAAAATCCGATTTTGAGAAGCGACGGCCTCATTATCATTGGTTTTTATTCATCTGTACGGAAACTTTGATACTCTATATCAGCGATTCTCAACTTTTCCTCAAAAAGGAACCTTTTCAGACATCGAGATGTCGTCGGCATCCGCCTAACCAAGACCATGGAATTCATTCGTGACAGGTTTATATTGAACTGTACCGAGTGTTGCACCTAGATAGCCCCCCCCCCCCCTCTCCACAGCCTAAACTATAAGAGCTAGTAAGAAAACCCATACATCATGAGAAAGAGCATTCATTTTCAAATCTAAGTATGTACTTCTAGTAATTTGTGTGCCCACCGGCTGCATCTCTGACAGCTTTAAGACGAGCGGGGTAAGACAAGAGACGCTTAAAGAGTTCCGTGTCGACTTCCATGTCCTTCAGCACTTTGGCGATGTTGCTTCGCAAGGTTTCCCGGGAGAATCCCTGTTGATTGCCCTCCGTGAGCATGAGAGCCTCAACTCGATCTTTCAGGATAGCCCCAATGTTTTCAGCCACATTCAGATCCGGAGAGTTTCCAGGCCATTCCGCATTTCCAAAGAAATCGATCCCTGAGTCTTTCAGCATTTGCTGCGTGGCCAAAACTTTGAAGCATGGGGCTTTATCATGCAGAAGAGTCACATCTGGGACTGAGAGGACATTCTGTTCATCTTTGGAGGAAAAGAATCAAGTGATCTTGAATGTTCTTCTCTCAGAAGTTTGGCCCATCCCAAGATTCACCTTGCTGTTTGATAACCCAAGTCTTGATGGTGAAGCAAAGGAACACTCCAATGCACTCAGGATGTGCCATCTCTTGACGATAGCGTTCATTTTCAGTAACCTCTTCGATGCTTCGAGACCACACACGATCATTTTGATGATTTGGTGGCGAGATGCCCAGACAAAAAACTCATCTGATGGTGCAAGGTACAGGAAGTCCTCCTCCTCCCATTCTGACAAGAAATCACGAAACCAGAGCCTGTTCTCCCTGTTTGTGGCACTCTCGAAGGGTTTCTTGACAACATGGAAAGGTTTGAAGCTCTTTGCCAGAAGGTGTCTGTGGATGGTGCTGAAGTGTCGCTTCTTGCCTCGCCGTTCTTCCAGTTCAGCTGCCAATTTCCGAAGTCTCATCAAATTGAATCAAAATTGAACAAGGATTCCAAATATATGCATATATATTTTCTAGCTCATTTAGTTAAGGCTGTGGAGGGGGGGAACTATCTATGTGCAACACCTGGTAGTTTGGCAAAAGTGCTCCTGGTTTTGGTTGCCCAGAAAAATCAAGATGCAGCTCAGAATTTGAAGTGACCTCACGCAGTTCGATGTGAATACTTAGTCGGGATCTTAACTTTTTTTTAAATACCCAGAATAAGAGAAGGTAGGCATACGTATCTGGTGGCAAAAAAAAACCTATTTGCATCTTTATTGCAGCAACAAGATTGATCCAGACATTCCTCCTCGATAGATACTCGCTTAATAAAAGTGCATACCAGGAGTACCCAATACGAGTCAATTTTTATTTTAAGATGGACTCATACTACCTACTCCGAGTATGCACTTTTATTTAGAGAGTAGACTGAAGTCCGAAGTGTCTTACTTTCGATGCGGTTCTTCAGGAGTAGCTTCCTGTCCACTTGCACAGTGCTTCTCAAATACACCAATTAAATAGCATTATAGACTTCTGGCCTTCCTGCGCTACTTTGTTGACAGGCCAAAAAGAAAATTCATCATGCACCCGCGCCACTCTTGTCAGCGTCTCCCGGCACCCAGGGGGCCGCGAGAAGGGTACCTTGTTTTATCCCTAGCTGCCATGAAATCAGTAATCTTGATTTGTTTTCTAAAGGAATTAGGTACAGAGAAGTGGAAGTCTTTCAATTTGCCAGTCGCTTAGAGCAAGTCGACTGGCACTTCCTCTGGTGGGAGGAAGAATTTTCTCATAACCGACAGTGCTTCATCGCTCAAAGATGGCGGTGGAGCACTTCATGCCTCTTTCTACTCTTCATCACTCCCATTCTGGAGCTCGCTCTCATGTGAGCGATCTTTGATGTCGGCAATGATGGATGCCTCAATAACTGGCTCAGTCACTGAGGCATTCCTTTCACCCTATTCAAAAAATCGATAATTTCCGCAAGAATAATTTTTTCCTCATTCACACCCCGAAATCGAGTTAACTGCGAGTTAACCATGCAAAAATTGTAATCGAGAAGGGAAATGTGGTTCCAGATATCCGAAAATTCGAGTTAAGTGAATTCGAGTTAAACGGAACACTTAATATGTCCTACGGGATTCTGCCGGGACAGGCATTGGACTTCGATATATGCGGAATTTCGACATATCAGGATTCGAGTTAACGAGCTTCCACTGTACAGTATATGAATGAGGCTCAAATGACCTGCAGTGATCATCAGCCAGTCTCAGAGGCATGTCTTGACTCATAATTTTCGAAACGAGCTAGCAAATAAAATCTTCGAAAACGAGGAGAAAGTATCACTTCGACCATTAATTGGGGAAGGAAAAGTTGATGGAGGACGTAAGCTGAAAAATTCCGAGATGTATCTTCTACATGGCGTGAGACTCCATTGCTACCTTTTTGCCTTGGAGGACGGAACTGCTAAGGGTTTATGCAGACAAAATGCAAAACTTTGTGTGGTACTATCAAAGAGGTTCCTTGGACATCTGATCAAAGTAATTTAAGAACATATTCGAGGACGCCCAAGATAAGTTTTTCATCGCAATGTTCGCAACAATTTTGCGAATGGGCAAGCGACTCAATGAATAATTACCGATGATAATCTCGTATGATCTTACTGTGATGTTCCTGTCTGGTGTGCGGTTGTTCGTGGGTTGTTTTTCCGAGCATTAATCAATGTTTATTGCAATGCGCCAGTACCGAGCATTACCGCGTCCACTACCATAAGCGCACCAAGTTTCTTGAAGTTCGTGGGGGGGGGGGGGTAAAGAATGTTACATTTTCACCCTTCTCACCCAGGATTAGAGAAGATCGACTTGCGTAGCAACCCCACTCCCCCCTCCCCCCGCTCCAGGCCTTTCCAGAGGTGTTAAGTGAGTCAAGGAATAAAAAAAAAAGATATTTAATCACCCACCAATAATAGCGAACTTGTCGCCAAATATTTTCAGCCCACAGAAATATTGACTCTGTCACCAGATCACAATCAATTTTCACCAAATTGGAGTCAGTCACCAAATTTTCTATTTGATTTCACCAAATATGATTGCATCATCATCGGTACCACCAAATTTGCATTTGTGGCACCAAAAATATGCTCTCATCATCAAACTTATGAATTTTCAGCATTTTCAACCCTATCAAGGAAAGGATTTTCCTTAATTCTCGGTTCGACCTGTGATGGCAAGATGAGATTGTAAGATCATATTTTGGGGGGCCTTCGAGGGAGGACCTCTGTAACTAGTCTCCTTGCACTTGTGAACGTGTATGGGAGTTCAGTACGGTGATGACTTTCAGTTTCTGTGTGTTCTACGTATTAAAGTTGCCATGGCAACTAGAGAGTTTGAGGACATTGAAACAAGGAGGCGCCTTCATTGGCTGCAGTGGCAACGCCACAAGGGATGAGTTTCGGAAAAGTGCACAAGAATATCTGATAAGAAAACCTTTGCATTGGGAGAACATGAAGAGAAGACTCTCCCTCTGAGTTGTGAGAACTCCAAATTGTAAATGCTCTTGCACATTTGAATCAAGAGTGGCACTTGCAAACATTCACTCGGAATGCTAATTCCCAACCGGGATAGTCAGTGTCCTCTGCCCTGTAGGCCCGCTAAAATAAAAATTTATTTATGTTGACATGAAATTTGACAATGATTTGGTACTAGCTCACTAAAATTTGGTGGTCGAATCATGGCATCTGGTGAAAATACTGAGGGAGAATTTGGAGTTTTTTCATTAGGTCTCGTGAAAAAATCATTTGGTGAAGGTAATAAGAATTTGGTGATGTAAATTCATTGTGCGACCAAATAAGATCTGGTGATGAATTATTACTTCTTCGTAACAAAGTCTATTTGGTGATGAATTATTATCTATTATTTGGTGATGAATTAAATACTAGCCTTATTTTCAATATATGTCTGGATCTTGAGAGGATAAAACTGACCTTTTGCTCTCACTTTCAAAGACGGGGGTAATAGCAGTCGTCCCCTCTGCCTTCCTGTCTGTGCGTCTGTGAACACTACTGCAGAACATGCATGAGTTGCACTCTTGCAATGTACAGGGTAATGCCCTAAAGGGGGCAACTAAACGCCCTACTAAGTCTCCAAAATCTTGCGTCACTACTATTCATACTGATAGTGGCGATATTCATGACCCACAGAAACCACACTTTTCAAACTTGGGCGTTGTTGTTGTTCAAGTTTTATATTATATAAATTAAAATGTGGAGATTCCTAGGTTCCGACTTGAGAGGATTATGAGAGGAATGAGTAACACCTTAGAAAACTATACATGGTCCGACAGAGCTACAGGAGCTCTATTTCTCGGCATAATTAATTGCTGCGCATAATTAACCAAGTAGGTATCACGAAATACCATAATTAAAAGAAATAAACTTTTTCTGTGAGCCCAAAAAATTCCGAAAAAGTTACTGACGGAAAGTACGTTTTCTCGTGAAGAAAAACTTGCATGGGTTGATAACATTAACTTATTTTCATGTAAAAAAAAGAAGCACATTCTGCAAATAGCAGAACGCTCTTTGCAATACATGAAGGCTACGTATATATGTGGCGGATCATTTTCTGCCAGTAATGATTTTTTTTCCACCAGCACTAATAATTTATTAGGTATTTGAGGACGGAACCCTTCGCCCTTATGGGCACCCAGCCCCTTTGGTCTTCCCTTTTTGGTTCCCCATGCTGGAAGGCCAGAACAAGATCGATCGATAGTCTAGAGTATGCGCTTTCTTCGCTATCATATCCTCGTGTGGCTTCTTAGGGCTGTCTGTATCGTCGACCTAATTTCTACTTTACTTTCTACTTGTGTGAATTTCATGCAATAGTTATAGCCAGGTATGAGGTGAGTATCGTGTGACGCGCATCTCTCATCTGGGTCTGGTGCTTAGTTTTCATTTCATCATTGAACAACTTTGATTCTTCGTGTCCTCGTGTTTTTCTATGCCTCGGTCAATGATAACCGACTGAATATTCCACCTACCGTGTCAGGATCCTATGACGTCCCTGATATGACGGTTTCGAATGGGAGAAAATCGGCGTGAATGAAAAATCTATGAATGGAATCCTGTCATTCACGTTTCTGGTTGGCATTGCGCAAGCGGAAATGTCTCGATACTGTCAATTAAAACACGTCCTTGTCCAAATAGCCCTCCCTAATGATGCAGTTGTGGACCAGCTCCGTGATGACATTGCATTCCTTTATTTGAAACATAAACTGAAGAACTAGACATGTGTCCAGCGCCCGCCGAAGACTGTCGTTTATTTACCTCTCTGAACTGGTCAAGCGTCATTTTGGGTCCCTTCAGACTCTCGTTATTGGGAAGACCTCATCCGACCCCTGGAATATCTATGTAATAGGAGAGGAACCTTTTTTAAATGGGGTATATGCGCTGAAGATGGTCTATAGGCCCATATGAAGTGCCATCAAGTATCTCGTCCTCTTTCGATATCCCGTTTAAGCTTGGGATTCACTCCCTTGTATCCCTCCCTCTCTAATACCGCTCCTGAGCTGCCTCAAATTTCTCCGCTTTATCTTCCCGTCTCTCCCTAGGCTGGAGACAAAAATATTCAACACTCTCTCTGGTATTCCTTGGCTGCAACTTATTTCATGCTGGTATTATACTTCGTTTGGTGAATATTAACTTTGCATTGCGATCAATGACGTCATTGTTTCCTTCGTTGCCGTCTGTCTCATCTACCGCTTTCAAGAAGTCAGCTTCTTCCACATTATGATTCAAATATATAGTGTAACCCCCATTTCTTATTCACAGGAATGTGAAAATATCGATATGAGGAATCTTCCCGTTTGGTCACAGCACAAGCCTTCCTGCTGTCATCGTCGATGGTGTTTCGGTTTTGAGTGTGAAAACTCAATTTCAAAAGCAATAATTGGATGTAATATAGCCGGATGAAACTGAGTGTGACTGCGTACCGTGCGTCGAGTCAGACGCATCAGCGTTTGACATCGTCTCGTCAAAACTACTACGGGTCAACAGGGAACCGGGGTCCCCTGAGCCGCAGCGACCCTGACCTTCTTCGGATTTCCTCTGAGTCTCAATCGCACTCTTCCCTCAAACCACCTCCTAACATTCCCACCGTCCAGGTCAGTTCACGGTGCATACGCTTGATAGGTGGGTCTTGGCTTCATCGGTTTTGTCGTCTTTACAAGGCACGTTACTCCGAAATGCCTAGAGCATTGAAATACTCTGGGCAGAAATATTAATCACGAGAGGCAGGCAGCGTATCCCCTTCGGTGCTCTCATCTTTATTAGAGATATCTAATTATCCTGAGAAATTCAATTAGCAGCATGTTTGTCAGAGTTCTCTTTCGGAGTGACAAAAGCGCGCCTCGGATGGCTCCGTTCTCAGTTCAGATCTGTCATTTAGTGAAATGACAGGCATCGAGAGTAGAATGAACGAGGGGGAGGGGGAGGGTGATGAATGCCATCGGGTTTCGTTAGGAATCAATGAGAAGCAAGCTTTCCGCCGTCAATCGATGAGGATCTTTTGCTGACTCTTGCCTTTTCATCCCGTCCGGAATTCGACAGGATCTTCTTCAGAAGACGAAAAAAGAAAGGCAAAAAGCTTCGGGTATAGAGGAATATCTTGCTTTCTTTCGCGAAATGCTGAACCTCTTCCTCCCCTAACGCCTTTCAATCTTTCGGAAATGGGAATCTCAGCTCTCTCTCTCTCTCTCTTTCGTTATATGGAGCTTCCTATCGCCACGATCAGACAAAAGTTTCTCATGTTGCCACATAAATCACAAGAAAGCAAAATCTGCTACTTCCTTTCCCATTAAGTTCTGTATGATGGGGAGGGTCAAGGCTTCGGAACACGAACGATGGAAATTTCATTTCAGAGGATGGGATGCCTGTAATAAGCTGGGAGGTGGTGGTCGTCATGCATTCCCACACGCACTCTACTCATACTAATTAACATACTCCTATGCCATAAATGAATCAGTTGAAACAGAATGTACACTCTCTGGAGGAAGACAATGCTATTTGCCCAGGGATAATTGCACCTTCATCACCCTCACACACGAGTTGAGGATGGCATGCACTTCCTCTAACTTCTATGCCTCCATGAGTGTCTGTAAATTTCACATTTATTTCATGATAAAGTTGGTATTAGCTGAAACGCTTCCTAAATGAAGCTGACGTCGAAGCAAGCGGTGCCTAAATCTTCGTTTCAAAACATATATATGCAAGCGGATTGCAGTCCTCTTTAAAAGGAACACGAGATAGGAACAGCACTCCCCAGTACATAATCTGAACTATGAGAGGTACAGACGTCGTAAAAGTTAAAATGACACAAATCTGATAAGGTGCAGGTACGTATCTTTAATCAGACTTTTAACGTATGACATGGTTCGGAAGTCGGGGTTACAGGATTCGGTTGTGTTCCCATCCAATCAACTTATTCTAGGATGCACACCTGCATGATGCCATGGTACTTTTCTCCTTTGCTGTGCAAGAAGACTCGGTGAGTGTCATAGATCAATAACCTTTCTTTGAAATCGGCTCAAGGGGGATATTCTCCTTCCTATTCGTCCCGAGATCAGAGTGGCTAGCCTTTCATAACAAAATTCACATGATAGAAAATCATGAACTGTGAGAGTGGTGGGTTTGGTTTGGTTTACTGTGGGTTTGGTTTAATTAGATCCCAGTTGACTGCATGCAGGAAAAAGTGCGTGTACCAGGTGCCCCACATGGACCTTCACTCTTCTGTAAATTTCGGCAGCATTGAGACCCTCGAACCATAGAAAACGAATCATGTTTCACCGTTCAATTTTGGTGCATGTCTCCAGCGGTACAGCCGTTTTCTAATCTCTCGTGCGCCTATCCTCTCGAGGCAAATGATTAAATCAATGCATGTTTGCATCAATGACAAACGGGAGCACCTACCCTAAAAAAGCATTTTGTCGATGATAGAAAAAAAGTGAGAAAAAATTATTGGTCGTTACTTATTGATCCACCCTTGTACATATACTACAAACTAACATGATCTTGAAATTACGCCCCAGATAGTTACCTTTACTTATGTTAGGGGTATATCCACACGAGACACAGTTGATATGCGCAACGACGGTATTCATAGTTGTTTTCTTAGCCACCCTATAGTATTCTTCCCTCGGAATGGAGTCATTCAACAGCATTTGTACAAAACATTGGCGATGAATGTTGTCCTGTAGTCAGTGTTGCGTCTCGGATATTCTAACTGAATTGTCTCCGAAGTTTGTCGAGGGGGAGGAGGGGAAAGAAACCCTAAATGAATTTTAATGGAAGAGATGTTTCATCCGGCGTGGATGATAGGCAAAAAGTCGTTTCCTCCATACGATTGCCAGGCCCCTGTCTTCTTTTGAATAATTTCTCCTAACTCCTACTCTCGGTACCAATAATTTCAATGAAATTGCTCTAGTTTCTCGGAAACATATAAGCCCATGCACAGAACCAAATCCCAACCCTCCCAAAAAAAAAGCAAGAGAAAGGCAAGAACAAAAGGGGTATTCTCGAACGAAAAGGCAAGAGCAGAGATTTCTCGGTTAAAAGCTGGGGATCTCTTTATGCTCTACCCTGTGGAAGAAAAATGAAAGCCTCGATTCTCTTCTTCCTTCTTCCACTTCTTTCGTTATCGCTGTGATTTTCTTATTTTGCTTCCACTCGCTTTCCGTCATTATTTCGCTTTCCCCATGGAATCAATTCTACATTCCAGCACGAATCCAATCAGCTGGGCATGGCCAAACTTAACAAGTCTTAATAAGTTAATTCTGAGAACTGCGTGTCCATCTTCATCACCAAATGTATGAATTAACCTGATCGGTAGAAATAAGAAACCGTGAGGCAGGAAATTCAATAGTTTGAGAGTCAATGCAAATACATACGCGCACGTCGAGAGGGCTTACTGGTATTCCGCATGATAATATAATAATAAAAAATAATCTTAAGACTTTCACTGCCGTTCACGCCATATGGTGTGTTCGGCACAACGAACCACCCCTGCCGTGCTTGGCAAGGAGAGGTTGGCTGGGCAGAGAAAGGGTTCACGATAAAGATAATAGCTTACGCAGACAAGATCTTTCCACTGATTCCCTCAAGCCAAGTTGCTACGTAGGAATCGCTGTTTGAAGGAAAACGCTCTATTCCTCAATGATCAGTCGACATTTTCATAGCAAGCAGAATGACTGGACCACTCAGCCTTCCGTAACTCCAACGGCGGATGACACACGGTCTTTCTGAACTTACATAATGTAGCGGTCCATCACAAAGTGTACTAACTGAGCACATCCTAGCCGTCTCGTAACACCAGTATGGTAGGAAGCATGTGAGTTAGAAAGTGTCAAGGAAGGAATAGCCGATACGAGGTGCAACCTTCCCTCTGACCGCTCGGTGTGCACAGATGCTTGTCAGTACTGAGCAAAACCTGTCCACGGTCTTGATGGACTATTGGAAAGTTTTGAAGCCACCTCCTGCCAGAACGTTTAGGTGCTGTTAGAATGTTTCCACATCCACGCCTATCTCAAGAGATGCATGGAGAACCTCCTCCCGCTGTAGCGTGTACGGTTCGCGCTGTCAATGTGTGCCCGAACCGTCCTCACTCTCAGGGTGAACATCCAATGAAGAGTGTTTCAGGATGGCACTTTGAATCCTCCTGCTATTCTGCATCCCCTTGCTCCCATTAACCATCCTGCTTGGAAACTGCGATGCGTCGGATCATCAGGCACAAAAGTATACGAAATAAGGGAATGTGTGGCTCATGGATGACGTGTAAGTGTATTCCTCAACTAAGAGGGACCATCGCCTTGCCCTCTCGGTTTTCCTCTGACATCGGAATGGTGTGTGGGGTGGATAAATGTCCTGTTCTGTACATCAAGAAGAGCGGAGTAGTTGACGGGCAGAGACGTGGACCTGACCGATTCCTTACAAAACGTCCACTCCTTCTCCACCTGGTCAAATAACCAGATGGATAGGGGGTGGATTTGGAACCAGGTGGACGTCCCCCCCCCCCCCCCCCCCCCCCCCCCCCCCTCAGATGGAGAGGGGGGGGATTTGGAACCAGGGGGACGCCCCCCCCCCCCCCCCCCGGTAGAAATCCACCTATCCATTCTCACGCATGTATTTCGAGCCAGGTGGATTTTCCCTCCCGGATGGATTTTCCCCTGGATGGATATCGCTCCAACAGGTGGAAATACTGCTTAAGGGGAGATCCACCTGATTCTAAATCCACATGGGAGGTGGACGTTTTGTAAGGGATGGCACTGTCATTTTAGTGCAGTGGAGCAGTTATCCTGCCTTAGGGTGTCAGAGCAGCAGTCCCAGGAGGTGAACATCATCAAATGGGCCCTCAGCTGGTAGTACTAATGCCGTGAGAGGCGGATATAGAGCTCCGAGCTCTCCGCTCTCCGCAACACCTTTGAGCTCCCCGTTTTCGTCAACACCTTTGGCGTCTTCAATTGGACTTTCAAAGATCTGGAAGTCTTGGAACGCGCGACGAGGAAAACTACGAATGACCCTCCACACAGCGTTTCTGCGTCTCTGGAGTTGCTCCACGTTTGACTGCGATGATCAGATGTGCGCAGACTAAGGAGATTCTGCTGGAAACTCAGGATGGCGTGTTGCCCACAACTGGATACCCCGAATCCATCCTGAAAGTGGAACTGGGATCAATGAGTCAGGTCTGGGGAACTCACACGTAGATCCTGTTCCACCTGCGCCCCCAAAGGTTATATCCACAGTCGTGACGCTTCTCCCAGTGCGCTACTTTACCACCTGAGACACACGAAGGAGATAGACAGAACACCCGCTCTCCATACAGTTAAAGAAATTACCTAGATAATGGAGAACCCCAAGAGTAGCACCGAGAGTAATTACAGCTTCCCTACGACGAGACGGCTGAGCACGGCCAGCATCCTCTGCCGTGTCCTCCAGAACTAGAAAAGCATGAATGCTGGTGTGTGGTACATCCCTCTCGTACTTTCTTTGGTGGCATTCTCCAAAGAACACTAAGATAATGATAATAACTGTTACCCGTGAAGTATTAACGACTTCCAAATTGAGACTAATTGACTTTCGTCACATAGCATTCAAATGAGACCCAATGCTGGAATTCTGAACTAGCAATATTTCGAGTCAATAATAGTGGGGTGCGTTCCGTCGTTCCCCCTTCCAATATCTCTAAATACCAATATTCAGGGAGGTCCGTGCCATAGTATTCAAATGAGACGTGCCACACGACTTAGGAACTCTCAATTAACAGGCGGTGAATGGAGGATGCTTCCTGTCATCAAACACCCCGAATTTCCCTTCATAAAAATTTTCTGTGATTTGTTTCTTAGCATTCTAAGGAGACACAAAGTTCGAAATTGAAACAGAAATGCTCTTTGGATCAATATTAGGGGATGCGTTCCGCCATCAGGGATCCCTTCCCCCCCCCCCTAATTGCCCGTATGCAAAGTTTCGGCGAATTCCACCCCGTAGCTTTCCAGTGAGAATAGTCGTCCGAATTTCGAAGGCCCGTGAATTGGATGAAGAATTGGGGATGATTTCCAAGAACAAAGACACGCAGTACCTATGTCCAATTTTAGCCAGTTCCGCGGAATAGCCTTCAATGGAAATTCACCGTTCCGATTTGGAACACCCAGGGGTACAGAATGAGAAATCTCAGATGCTTTTCTGGCAACGAGAGACCTTGAGTACTGTAGCTTTCAGTACGTAACGGGATGCGGATCGACTCGATTGGACTGTCCCGACCAGCAGGTCTGCGTATAGCTCGGTAGATATCCAAGTATTTGTATTCGCACGCGAATACGTCTCGAGATCTGGAGCTTAGAAGCCCAGTTGGACTATGGGCCTGCCGATCGGTTCAACACGAGTCGGGTTTTACGAATCGGGCCCACAGAGCTTGGTTGGCGATCGAGTTTTGAATCAGGTGCGGGTCATGATTGGAATGAGGCCCATAGGGTTGGGTTCTGAAAAATTGCCCTGTGCAGGCTTCCAACAGACAGATGCAAGCTGGAGCTGGTGCAATGAATTTATTAATTCAAACATAAATTTAGAAAATGTAATTTAGCTGCGAGAAGTTAATTTCACTTCTAGTGGCAGTAATGTGCGGGGTCAAAGTCTGTTCCAAGTTGGCCCACCCTTACAAATCACCCCACTTTACAGTAATTCAAGTATAGGAATCGGTCAGGTACTTTTTGCCCTAGATTGGCCTGAGTGTTTTGTAGATGAATTACTTCTTTAGTGCTTTCAGTACCAGATCATTTGAAACGCATCATGGTATCGAGACCAGAGCATAGATACCTCACTTGTCAAAATCGGGTTATTCGATCTTACTGTAGGTCATTCTGTATCGTCAATAGCCGGAAGAAGAGGAGATAACCAAACGTATGCTTTCAGATTTCCGGAAGTGGGGGACGTAGCAATGGGGGGGGGGGGGGGGCGGGTCCTGGGTATCTGGACACCCCCCAAAGTGAAGCAAAATTTCATGAAATAAGGAGTAAGGGAGTATGAAGGGGTGCAAAAAGTTTCACACATACAACTGAAGTCTAGACTTGTACTCCTATTCCACCATTTGATTATTAATATAAACACTCTTAACCAATACAGTGCCTTGCCATTTTGCTTCAATAGCTCCACCGGTTTTTTTCAGTTTCAGTAGCAAACCACTCTTCAGGAGTAGCTTTTACCCACTATACTGCATTATGACTAACTCAAGGTCAGTCCTTTACCCATATCTCTTTCCATGCAAGAAAATGTGAAATTTTGCGAAGAGAAGGGCGATTCTGAACAATGAGGTGGGTGGAGTTGAAGTCTCAGCCAAGGTCATGGATTGCCCAGAGGGTGACACGGGCGAAATGGGGGTAGAACTGCCCTGGTGCATCACCAAGCCCTTGGATGAGCCCTAGGAAACCATAGGTATTTGGAAAAAGCCCTAGGTACTTTCTTAGTTATGGATCGAGGATTGTCCTTTGCCATTGGGTGAAAGTTACTCTTGAAGAACGTTTTGCTGCTGGAATTGGACTCCATCCGGTAGAGCGGTGGAAGTATTGGCTAAGAGTTATTATGTTTAAAAGGTGCAAGTGGCGTTTAAGTCCAACTTGGACTTTTATGCCTCACCTACAACGCCAGTTGTAATCGTGATATTTTAGAAAATCAGGGAACTTTTCAGTTTCCCTTTATCAAAAGAGAATTCATCGCGCTTAGCATTCCCAGGGGGAGAAGTGGATTTGCCCCTCAAGCTGATAGTCCAACTACGTGCTCACAGCCTCGTGCTTTAAAGCGGTACTCCGAGTGAAATTACCAACTCGAGGGGGATAGGAATGAAGAGACTGAGGAAGATGCTCGCGTGGGAGAATACGAGTCCAGCCATTTATGTCCCTACAACCTTCTCTGCATGTACAGGCTTTCATTTGCTCTTTGACATTCGTCGTGGCTTTACAATGGAAGAAAATATATATTCAGGCGGAACTCTGTTTCCCATGCTTGGTTTGACCTATACCTATGCCAAACTTGTCAAATACCCACTCCTTCACGGCGAGTACGTTTGGCGTATTAGCGAGTGAAAAGAGAACAACCTGGTTAGTGAAAATCATATGGTCTGACGAGGGAAAGAAAGTAAAGAACCATCAACAACCCCTCTTTGTGCGAGTCAGTACCGCCCATCGTAATAACCTAGACGCACATTGACATTGACCTTTCCGTTCAGGAACAGCATTTTTGGGACGAGGAAAAATGTTCCATGACTGGTGAAAGTTCAGGACATTTATTCAGGGCCGGTCTAAGCCAACTTTCTTCAAGTAACTTCCTTCCTTGTTTCTCTGCAAGAAACTTAGTAGTTTCCGCTTATTTTTTGAACAACAAACTCTGCCAAATATCGACTTTACCAATGATTCTGGCCAGAACGATAGAGGCACTTACACAATACTTGTACTCGTATATGCCTGGTTATGGCACCACATCTACAAAACTTGACATTCATGACTGAACTCATGGTTTCGAAGAATTTTAAATTCATCGATTGGATATTTTCATCCTCCCATCTATCTGAAGGACGATACCAATCTTTCCACACGTCCAAAAACGGTGCGGGAAGAAACAGATGTCGTAATAGAATGAGAAAATAGAGAATGTATACAAAAGGGCTTTCGGAGTTTTCCTCATTCTTCCCAACCACTCACCTTTCTCTGTCTCTTCGTCATATGAGCCTGAAAGCGCCGTGCAGACACCCCCCGAAAATAATTTCTGGCTACGTCCCTGCCAGAAGTAATAGTTTTAAAGGTGACACTTGGTGGATTCTAAGACCTTTGCGAAGGGAGGGAGTGTACTAATTTTGAAGATTGCGTAATAGCATCTATGTGAATTAGGAATGCAGGGAGTTGTATTGAAAAGGTCCATAATGCACCCCAATTTATAGCGCTATCGTGCCTTTTAATACTTTCATGAAAGCGTGCGGGATCGAAACGAAGTATTTTGGGCACAGAAATACCGATTTGTTAGCATTGAATGAAGGGTATCGGTCGTAATGGAAGAAAGGAGGAGGATTGCTATTGTGAGACCAATGAGAGAGGCCCCAGCTGACGTCTTTTTCCCCCTCTGTCCAGTGTCATCAATTATATGAGGTTTCGTTTTTCTTTTCTCTCGGATCCCGAAGCTCTTTCCTTGATGATCCATCCAATGCCTAGAAGGAGAGACAGACCTTATCAACACTCACTGTTACACGGAGAATCCATTCTCACTGCTCCAGCCTCTTCTCTTTCGTTTTCTTTTTTTTTTCATCCCTCTCTTATCTACATTTCCCATCCGTCTTTCAGGAAGACGACTGTGCGACTAAAGATAATTCCCTGACTTTGAAATACTAATCTTCTTCACCACATTCTCATCAATGAAATATGACAAATTGATTCATCCTGAATCCACTTTGAACGGCATAGGCCTGAAACGAGGCATGAATCGAGGAGGCTTGAGTCGAAGCGCCCCTCGTCTGAGACGAGAAGGCATGAAAATTTAACGGAGTCGTATGGACGTTTTATAACACTTCCTTCTTTTTCTTACCCTGCGTTGTGACCCAACACAAGGGGATGTGAATTCCCTCTGTCGTCGATCGATAGGCCTTCCAACACTTCTTCCACATCCTGAATATTACATTCCTGCCGCTCTTCATCAATGCCAAGGTTTGCTTTTGGTGTCAGTGATACGCGTCTGAGCTTGACTCGGCTTTCTCTTCCCCTGTCGTGGAAATCTCAGGAGAACAGAAGATAACCTCATCTACCCTCTTCGTACAGGGACTTGAAAGCATGTCTTGTTTGCTTCCATCAATTCCGTAATCTCGTTCCCGTCTCCGAATGTTCCCATCCCTGCATACCAATACTTATTGGGGATCTCATGATGAACCAGCTGCACCGAGCATCGGTCTCATTTTGGACATTGCTTCATTTGGCCCTGGAAACAAGTCTCGAGTGGTCTGGTTCATGAATCTTTAATGATCTCTTTACTGCTTCAATTGAAATTCTCTTGCTCTTTTGTTCCTTTGAAAGTAATTCGATTATGTCATGGAATAAAGAGGGCAATTTCGTAGTAATGAAACCTTTCACCCGCAAAAAGACTAATGCTGATGCTCGTGCTGCAGAATGAAGAATAAGTTCTCATGCGACGGATTCGGAAGTCACTATTCCCGAGAATCTCCAGAAGTTAGATGGGGAGGGTGGAAGTTGGAAGGCTAATGGCTTGCTTGCGACATCTGCTTACTCAATGAGAACTAAGGTTTTCTATGGTACGCACTAGATGTCACGACCATCTCAGTAGTCATTTCTTCACCCGAAGGTAGGTTTGCCTCCTTTGAATTTAAGAAAATATGGACAGCTGGAAATATGGACAAATATTATTCGAAGTAAACTTGCTCATGCCGTTATGCCGCTAATGCCCACAGCCACATTAAGCCAAGGGGCCAATCGATATTTTACGACTTCTTTTGACTTACAGAAACGAGCCGTTTTAGTAAATATTAAGCTTTACTAATTCAAAATACCTTAATAAGTTTTACTTATGGACAAAATAGTGCCCTTATTAAGACCAGTTTGCAGTATGGATGTTGCATCTGAAACATGTACTGTCCATACTAATTATGAACAGGCGGCAACCCTACCCCTAGTCAGAACGGATACGGAAATTTTTGGTTTGTTAGCGCACCGTGGTCAAGCGTGTTTAATATCCGACACAGAATATCTTCTAAATTTTCCTCTGCGTTTCGGACCGCAACGCACACCAGTACTTGAATCCCGAAAAAGCTTAAGGAAAAGGAAAAAACTCCAGAAGAGCTGCCAGCTAAAGGCAGTCATCAATGTATTCACAGAGACCCTTTCAAAAAAAATTACCCGTGGAGGCAAGAAAAGAGGAGCCGTGCTCTCGAACAGATACCGATCCTTAAGAAGACTGTCTCTTCTTGGCTCCCGTCTCACACATTCCCCATGATCCTGTCTCATTCCCCTTCTTGCTTTGGACAGAAATTCAATCAGAGGAGGGCATGTGTCGCTCCGCCGCGAATAAGGCTCAGGATTCCGGGCGATTTTCTCTTTCCCTTGCCGGGGATACCCCATCGCAGTTTTCTTTTTTGAAAGCTAAATTAGCTCTTAAGCTCCTAAGCATATTACTTTTAAACATTTCTGACAATATTTTTAAGAACTCGATTTAAAGTGCATGATGGCACGAGAGAACGCAGCAATTTAATCAGTTTTATATCTTGATCTGTTGAATTTAGTCCAGGACTTTTTTAAAATTCGATTTAGATCACCCGTGAATTTCATTGTAAGCACTCTTCAGTCCTTTCAGAACATGTTCCAAAGTATGCGGTCCGAAAATGCACGTTCTTGTCAAGAGTCAAGAGGTACCTAATTTATCCAGATTCAGTGTCTCACCGACTGTACTATCTAGTGCTGCTAATACAGCTAATACAGCATTTGAGACCCACCAAAAGGAATACCATCAAGAGAAATGCATTGATGCTTCATTGTTCACTGTCGAGACCTGGCTGGAAGTATTTTGCCACAGGGCAGAATGAGAACTTTCAATTACAAATGCTTCTCAGCACCTCCCGGTCTTGCTCAGTAATCCAAAATATGCACCCGTGTGCTTGAATGAGCTCAGGCATACGTCATTTCTTACTATTGCTACGTGACTTCATTTCAAATTGTCGGGCAAACTGTTAAACAATTTGCAATGAAGTCATGCTTAGTACTTGACTCTTCCTCTGTCAAGACGTGACGTGACGTGTGTTTATTTCTTGTCGAAATCGGACCACTGGTTTTTGGATATATTCCTCCCCAGGACCGCCCAGAGGTTTCCAGGGGCCCGGGGGAAAAACTAAACCGTAGACCCCTTGGGGGGCCCCTTTGAGGCCCTTTGGAGGCCCCCTTAGGACCCCTTGCTACATGGGGCCCGGGGTAGATTGCCCTAATTGCCCCCCCCCCCCCTCTGGGCGGCCCTGTTCCTCCCTATTCCCATACGACTGAAACACGGCAAAAGAATATTTATGCATCTCTTGAGGACCTCCGTGTCTAAAGAGATCCAGCTTTCAAATTCAGCTGCCCGCCGTCAAGTAGAAGTTGCTTCTCACCTGATTAGCACCTTAAATGGGTATGACGTACATATCCGTCATGGTGGAACGTCCCCTAGGGGGGTTTCGCATTTTTCCCCATCATATATATCGAGTTTGAGTTCAAAATAAATTTTAAACGCGAAATTGGAAAATAAACTCGAGAAAAAATGGTCAATTTCTTGCACAAACACGAAATTTTCTGTTTTCTCACGAAAATAATTTCTTACTCTGGTGGCAGACTTCTGTCCGAGAAATTCCCCCACTTAAGGGTTAAATACCTGCGTTTATTACCTGATTTTGGATTAGCTCATAATTCATAAGCATTAGGTCATGACGTTTTGCCTTTCTTGAATCCACGAAAATTGGGGAAATTGAAAGCAATTTGCTCAATGAAGTGCTATGTAACTTTTTTGCATGTATTCATCAAAAATCACTTCCACAAACTTCGTTCGCTAGGCACTCATTCTTCGTCTACGTTCGATGACCCTATAGTACTGTAGTATGCAAGAAACAGAGAAACGTCTTAGTGGACTGGATGTACCTTAACAACAAAAATTTTAGCTTGTGACACATCAAGAAATCACCCCAAGCATGGAATGACTCACTCGGCATTTTCATTATTTGAAAGTGATCAGTCTCTGAACATGAAAGAGGATCCTTCTTTTAGGATTTGATAATTAAAGGGCGACCCGAAAAAAAGCCTTCCCTTTGTTCTCTGGAATGGAACAGTTCATAACTGAGTTTTGAATCCTGGTAACGAGGGAAGCACAACATTTTTTTCTTCAATATAACTAAAGAAACCTCAAGAACATGAAATGGGATGTGTACCAAGATAAATAAATATAATTTAAAAAAAAAAACAGATCACTCAATCGGACGTAAGGTAGGCTGAGACGCAGAGTTCGTACGTAAGTGGAGGCCAGGTGAGTCTGAAGTATTCACCTTAAATTGGGCCGGGAAGGGGGGGGGGGGGGGGGGGAGTAGGAGTCGCAGGGAGGGTCATCCTGGGAAGCCATTCATAGTAGTGAGGCCATCCATGTCCATCCTATTTCCTCCCTATTCATTTTATCCATCCAATCCTTCCTTTCTCGGGAAGGAGAGGGAAAGGGGGCAGACAGCCCCTAGCTACAGGGGATGGGGATGGTGATGGTGTGGTGGGGATGATTTTTCCATGAAATGTTACCACTATTGTCCGGATTTCCTAGCAAGGAAAGAGGGTGATCGGTGATGGTGTGCATTCTCATCGATTGCCCAGTTGAAACTAATCAGGCTTCCCCGAGAGTGCTCTGCTGTTACAGATGAAACGTCAACATAAACTGAGAGGATGAAAAGTTGCTTGGGGGAGAACTATATTTCACTTCGATTCTTTGCCTGGAAGGCGATATCGGTATTTTAATTCTCCGCCTTGATGTGAATCTCATACACTTCAGAGCCATTTGTATTGTACTTGGCTGGAGCTCATCTGCTCCTCCTTTACCTTCCGCCTTCCAGTATACACTTAAAAAAAAAAGAAGAAACGTTTGGATTAACAGGCTTGTGTGACGATACTCCCTGAGATGGGCGGGGCAATCATCCTGGTGGGGTGATTGCCCCACCCATTGCTGGTGATTGCTCACAATTGATACCCCCTATTGGACTTGCTACACAGGACGTAGGGTTAAAAGTATGATGATGCAGGAGGCTCCTGACAATCGTTTCAACAAAGATGTCTTAATAGCCATATGCTTTTTGTGCTGAATAATATGAAAACTGACAGATTTGTATTAAAACCTTCTGAAGTCATACCCGGACAAATTGGGAGCACTAAGGCAATCAGGAAGAGGGCATACAAATTATTGATTACTGGTATGATTCCTCGTGACAGAAGTCGTGCCATGATTTCCAATGCTCTTTTGATCTTTATCATTTTCTTAGGAAAAAAATTTGAAATGATTTGCGTTTCATTCGAGGGAAATAGGGAGAGATTTCATTTCAATCATTTGAAATGAAATCTCTCCCTATTTCCTTCCGTGCAGAATCTTGGTGTGATGAGGTTAAGAGGCCCCATTGACCCGATCGATATCGTGCTTCTTTTTTTTTTACAACTTTGAAAAGTTCAGACTCCAGTGGAAATGAGGGGAATGGCATGTCGGTTGGCGTTTGTCATACAAATTCCGACTCCCTTTAGCTCAAAATCTGTCCCCTCACCTACGTTTTGAAATTAATTTTATATTATCTATGCCAATCGAGAGGAAAATGCGCACACTTCCCATTCACGTTTTGAGACCGAAAATAGGCGTAATTTGCTTGAAAAGGATGTTTGAATTTTTTATTACGTTGAATTATGCAACGTGGGGTGAGGACTTAATAGCAGGGTCGGAATTCGTATCATCTACCCTACATGGTGTGCTTCTTGTCATTCGTATCGCGTCACATAAGTGTATGCTGTCATTGCATCTTAATCAGCAATTGGGATCAAAAATTAAACTATGGAAATGCATCATACTGAGTCTGGAGAAGACCGGAAAGGAACTCCTAAGATATGAATCATCAGAAACCTCATGGATAAGATGAAAATTATGACCTAACCCTCGGCGTTCAGGTCAAAAATTGGCTATCGAGACGGATATCTCCCACAAATCCATACGGAGAGTGTTGAAAGAGGATCTTGGGTTGCAACCTTTGAAGATGCGAAAAAATCAAATGCTTAACCAACAGACCAAGCTTGCCAGAAGGGAAAAATGTCGGACTCTGCTTCGACGACTCACGCTTGGCAAAGTAGGTCGCATCTTGTTCTCTAATGGGCTGTTCAAAGTGGAAGTGAAGTGAAACACCCAAAATAAAAAGGGTCTATGGAAAACGTGACAATGAATCACTTGAGGGTGTGATTAAGACGCAGAGGTCACATCATCCGGTGTCGGTGAGGGTTTGGGCAGGAGTGTCCGCCCTGGATTTCCCTAGTTTTTGTGGATCAAAGGGTCAAAATTCGATAGAACTACGTGGCAGACATTCTGAGCCTCATGTGCTCAAGAATTATTGAGCCTTGTTCTGACCCATGATTCATATTCACTTGGTTTCATATCCACTGCTGAATGGCTTGCCTCTTCACCCGACCTCAATCCGCTGGACTAGTATCTTTGGTCCAAGTTGGAGCAGATGGCCTGTACTAGGAATCATCCAGTTCATCCTAGGTGAAGTTTATATAGTCATAATTTATATATTCAATATCTGACTTCTCTGTGTCTCAAAAGCAATGTTCGCGGACCAAAAGTGTTTCTATGAGATATTATGGCTCACCCTGTAGAAACACGACGAAGGAAAAAGTAAAATAACCTTTTTTCATCAGTATATCACTCGGTTGTGAACGTTTTACCGATCTTCAGCTTTCTTCTACAACACAGTTCTCAGGTTTTCGCCAAAAAAAAGTATGCGGCAGACCTAGCGGAGTTTCATTCTTTGAATCATGTGTTGAATATAGGACTTCTGCAGTCTTTATTCCTCAGAGTCAGTGGCTCTAACTTCGAGGGGCGAGGGGGGGAGGCAGAGGGACATATCCCCCCCTCCCACTTAAAAAAAGCGAAGGGAAGAACAAAAATACGCATGAAGAACACGACAACAATGTCCCTGAGTTCACTCCCCTCCCAGCAACCCTTATACACAGAAAATTCAGTGCCTCAGTTCGATGCATAAATATTCTTTTGCCGTGTTTCAGTCGTATGGGAATAGGGAGGAACAGGGCCGCCCAGAGGGGGGGGGGGGGGCTAAATCCAGTTGATGTCTTTTTCTCTTGAGAAAAATAAATCGAAACGCGAAAATTGAGAGAAGTATTTCATCTCGATTTACCGATTTCTCTGAGTGTATGCTTAAGGCGACTGGTCACTTATGACTGTCGTGTGATTCATCCTGGGGTAGCAGGTTCATACCAACTTCCGTCGAAAACCATAATTCTGTAAAAACAAGAAAGTAATAGGAAAGCCCGAATGTTCGTCTGATTTCATCTCTAAATCCACTTAATCTCTACGAAAACGAAGAAGCGGTACACAAGGCATAGCTCTTTTACTGTCACAAAAATGCGACTTGTGTTCCAAAAATGATCATTCTTGGACATAAAACTGCAAGTTTCTTTAACTAAGATTCGAGGACAAGTAAATGTCTTTTCGTGCGACTCATCCCCTTCCGGATTTTAAATCCAAGTAGCATATTTTCCCTATTACCGATATCACCACAATCCAGTTCGCCTCTGAAGAAAGTATTGCACCTTAGATCTCCAAAATATTAGGGGCTAATCTATGATTTTAGGTCTCCTCGGCAGAGAAGTCTTTTTGATGTTCGGTTGTTTCACACCCAAGTAAGCGAAGAATTAGCCCGCCCAAAACATGCTTTCGATTACGTCCTGATCCAGTTGATGTATTAAATGAAAGCTTATCCTGCACGTGCAATTTTCAGCTGCTCTCAATTCGTTTTCGGGGCTCGAGATTTGCGTATGTTGTTCTAGGGATTCTTCTGTGCTTGCCCTTAGAAGGAATATTTCTTGAAACGGTGACCCCAAAGATGTTGTAGCTGTAGAAAGCAATTGAGTAATTGAGACAGACAGTGGTAGGAGGTGGAGGATATGAGACGCAGTGTAGTACTGTATACATAAATCTATGGGTGCATGCGCGCGGAGAGATGGCATCCCGACCAAGTCGCCCCTCACTGCAGCAGTTCTCCTTATGGATTCAGCCCTTGTGTATCCCTCTGTTCTCGTGTGATACCCATTCATCCTGCTTAGATGAAACCTGCCGTGATCATGGCTTATTACCACTCTCTCCCCTGGACGATCGCTCGACGTCCACCTCTCCATCGGGTAACATTTTCTTAGCATCATGCGAAAATCTCGTCACCAGTATGTAAAATCTGTCGGAGAGATTTTTCGTTTGCAGATGTTGGTGCTGTATTTGTCGGTAAAATTTTACGTATTTTTTTTCCGATCTGCTCGTATTTTAAAGCATTTCTGCAAATTTCGAGGTAATTGTATAGGAAATGTTTTCCGATCGTCAACTTGATTTATGGAATTTATTGACATCAAACACTACTCGAAAAAAGTAAAGGCTCACATTTTCAAAAAATATCTGGCATCAAAAAAGTTACACCGACCTTCATGAAATTTGTAATATAAACGAAGGGTTCAATTGCATAAACTTTTTATGAGTCATTACAGCGTTCTGCTAACATACATACTGATTTTTAATGGAATTGGCCCATCCATTAGCAAGCTACAAGAATTTGAAAAAGTGATAGTTTAATTTTTTATTTTAGTGTATCAACAGATCTTGAGTTGAATTCCCTATTCTCCGGTGTGCATGATGGAAAGTTTATTGCACGTATCTGAAGAGGCTGAGTTGCTTTCACTTCTTCCTCCATTCTGCTCTCCATCATCTTCATCATCGGACTCAGTGTCTCTCAAGCTGGTAGACGTATCTCTGAAGAGGAAAGTAGCTGTCTAAGGGGATCTTCACGTTGCGAGAGGCTCTTCAGATCAATAACGATCATATTTGGCGAGGTTTTGCTCGTCATCTCTTCGCTGAGCTCCTTCTGAGGAGGAGTCTGGAAATAGTGATTGGCTTATCTTATCAAGAAAAGACGGGAAATGGCTCACATAATTGTACCTAGAAATTAGTTACGCTTTATGGATTCCAGATACCCTCTCATAGTACCATAAGATAGATTCGCTGACAAAAAAATACTCCATTAAATAGACTGGTCTGCATCACGAAAAAAAGAAGACTGAAGGATTCAACGTTTTGGTAAGAGTTTGGCTTCAGTGACATTAACAATTCATTGGAAGGTAGTATGAAATGGCAATATTGAATAAAACCTCGACCTGTGATTCGGTAATGCTGGATCTACTGGGGAAAAGTAACTAAATTAACATACTAATTTCTGAGTTTCAGCTGTATCCAAGATTAAATGTTCGTTAGACGAAAAAAGTACTTAAAATGCAAACTAAAATATAGTTTTTATTTATTTATTTATATAAAATTCACGAATACTTATTTTAGAACACGGATACAGATTCTTTGTATTTCGACTCGACTTGATGAAGATCCAGCTACCCGTATGTGGAGCTTGTCCAATGTCATTTCAATATCCCAGGGTGACAAATCCAGGCTCGGTTGCTCGCTTCCTTTTAACGTTATGGTACGATTGTGGATATCCTTATAGCTATGCAACCGACTGAACCTTGTGGCATAAGGGCAAGCGTCTGGTTATTCCCTTGGTTGCGTTTAAATATGAAACCCCTGTATTTCACTCCCATCGTGAAGGAGATGGTTCCCTTCAGTGGTGACAGACTGAAAGTAACATACTCGATCCGCTGCCTTATAATACCACTTTATTTCATTATTGCATGATCGAAACAACAAGATTGAGGCTTGTGGTGGAATTTTGGATGGCATAGCGATTTTTCTCGAAAGAGAGCTGTTTATTTCGGCAAAACTCCACCCTTCGATCTGTGGAATGCACACCGCTTCTTTACACCAACAAAAAACACACCTGTGATCCACAAAAATCATGGGCTGCTCATCCTGTGAATTCAAGGCGTGGCACATGTGAGTCTCAAGAAAATTAAGGCTTTACAATACATACCTTGCTCATATGTGAAAACTTTCTACGTGGGTGATTTCCACCCACACCCGCAACCCCATGCCCATGTCCCAAATTCCCATGGCGTATGGTGAACCATATGGGTTGGTCCACAGTGTCGGGCGTGACATCTGGAGTAATATGTTTAGTATCCAAAATGAATTAAATATATTATGGAGGATGAATCAGCATATAAAGGCTGCAACAATTTGCTTTGGGTAGTGACTGAAAATTCCATAATCCAAAGTCTTGCACTCTCTCTTTCGTCAGAGTTGTCAGAGGTGTACCTATGTGCAAAGAAAAGTGTCAGACGTGGCATTGTGAACCCTCCAGTTAAAGTCCCTTGCTCTAATGTTCACATATCTGTCATCGAGCGAATCCTAATAATCTAGTTTCATGTTCATTCTAGAATTTGAATGAATTAGTGGAATTAGTGTAAGTCACCCCAAGATTACAACACTTGAAACAGAAAGTAAGCCTATTTTGTGATGGTGTCGGATGTGACAGGAGAGTGTTGGATGTGACAAGTTCTGAAAATGTATTGTGAAACGGGAAGTCTGTACATATCGTTTAATTTTATTCTAAAGATATCATTCAAATGTGAACAATTGACATCTACTCTTCATTCCTGAGCTGATTTGGAATGATCAGTGTGCACGAAAAGCCCTTGCTGGCATTTGTTCCAGTAGTCCAATTCAGTCTCCAGATTTGCATTTTCATCCCAATTTTGAGAATCATGAGAATTATATGAATAATATTTCATAACCATGACTAATTCATTCATTTTTCAATGTAATATTCTCTTTCATTCATGTCTTCTGGGAAAGTAAATGATGAACTGCCATCAAAGAAATTTTTGGGGGGATTCCTTAACTGTAGGTGTGCTGGACCTTACAATGTCTTCAATCTGTTTTATTAATTTAAATTGAATGCTTTCATCATCCCAGAGAGAGCAAGGGAAATGAGGCTCTCAGGAGCTTTCCATGTAAGTGCACAAGTGGGACGCTTCCCTTCGACTAGCAAGGGACAAACAGCGTGGGATACTGCCGATCGTCCATAAATTATGTTAAAAACTTGTGTTTCGTGCGGAATGGTAAGGTACAGGGATATATCCATGAAAACCCATGTATCTTCGTCTCTATTTTCCTGTTCACGATATTCCTTCGTCTGCAACCATGGAGGAATAAAAGCAGAAATTCCACCAAACCTCATGATAACCCTATATCTTCAATATAGCCCATCGCTGTCGTTAGCGTACGGCTTCGTTCATTTAACTCATATAACGAGATTTACTGACTTGCGAAGATCCTCTGCACCCTGTACCGCAAAATATTCATGAGGGTCGTATAGGCCCCATTCTATACATTACATTTCCGAGACGAAATGTCAGGTTTCTCTTTAATTTGGTCTCTCTCCAACGAGTCGGAGGGATGTTTTGAGTAAATACCATGGTGGTGCTCTTTCTCATACCAAATATCTAACTTTTTTTTGAAAAAACATGAGGAGCAGAACAGCTTTGTTTGCCTAAACTCTTGTATTGTATTATGAGTACTTTTTTCGCTAGAAAAAATTCCAGAAGGGTTGCGAATCAATTTAGCATTTTTTTTAAATTTAAACTTGAGATTAACATAATTTAGAACAGGTTAAAAAAAAAATTAAATTACATTCATGCCTGTAATATACACTCTTACGTTGGATTGCTTCATGGGAATAAGTGATTTCACGTCAAAAACCACACAGGGCCTCAAAAAGTTAGGCGTATTTATAAAACCTGCATGAAGATTCAAATGAAATATTGCAGAACCATCATTAAGACCCCAAATGGATTGTGACAGCAAAATATCATCAAAATCCGAGACTTCTTACGTTTACCCTTCGAAAACTCCCCCCTCCCCTTAGATACATTCAATTGGTTCCGAAGGTCAGGGGGAGTAGAAGGATCGTGGAAACTCGGGAGTCGACAGGGGAGGAAAAGGAAATTGAAACTTTCCGGAATAGGGAAAAGTTCTCCCAGAAAATAAAGAGGGAGAAGGAAGAAGATATATCGGATTCCCCTTCCCCTCTTAATGACTTACTTCTTCCTTCTAGCGGGAGTATTTTCATCATGAAGGTCTTCGTCATCATCACGCAATAAAGGAACTGAGGAGATTCACGGGACTCCGTTGCACGCGTCCGATCTACTCCTCCGCGACATTGAATACTAATAACAAAAAATATGCATTTTTAGGGTGATTTTCAGGCGTAGCCGTAATTGATGCAATCGACATGCTCGAAATAACCAACGTAAGGGCTCACGAAGGGAGGATAGGGCGAGGGGGAATGAATGTAAGTTATGGTGTCGGGGTTTCATTTTCCCAGAGCCTAGACAGAGAAACAAAGTGGAACTACACGGAGAAGTCAGACCTCGCGGATAAAGATGCAGACGTCATGAAACCGATAGATGAAATGCCTTCATTCGTGAATGTGATTTCTAACCAGCGGCAGAATACCAAGAAGAATGCTAGTATGCATTTCTGCACGGGCCAACTGTGTACACACCGCGAATTGACTGCAGATGTTCTGCATCGTTTGGCTTCGATATCTCGAGAAGTCATTCCTGCTGCTGTTGCAGTGGAAGGTTAGCAACGGGGGCCCGCAGCGCACCAAACCGCCACACTTCACTTCTGCTTTCAAGGGTGAGAATGTGAACTCGATGGAATTTTAACCAGGGACTGCATGGGGGGGGGGGGGGGGGGGGGGGGGGGGGGGGGGGGGGGTGGGGTGGGGGGGGGGGGAATGAATGGAGTGGGTTAAGCATCGAGGAATAATTCTTCCGTGCGCTCGAGCATTGTCCAACAAGAAAAAATGAATTCATTGGCTAGTTCGATGTTGGCATCGTGCAAAAATTCAGTATGAGACCTGAATGCTTTATCTGGTGGTGCTAAAGTCCATGAGAAGCAAGCAGAACAGCGAAATTCGCTCCTATTTGCGTGTCATCTCAAAAGACATCTGTTCCCGACGATAGACCATTGTCAAGGACAATGCATTGCCCTTGACAGCCGTTCAGACCTGTCTGGCCTATGAAAATCATCTCCTTATGCTGGAGATCTGCTATGAATTCTTAGCACATTCTTGTGGATATTATGTGCGATCAGGGTATAGGCGATCTGTTTCCGGATTTTCTCGCCAGACGAAGCTACTTTTTTATTGCGATTTTGATGGCTTCGTGAGGTAGCCGGGGCTTCCCAGGATGGTCTATGCGGCTAATGCTCCTATTGTTTCCTAGAGATAAACTAGGACGGATATTAAAAGGTGATTGAGGCGGAAATCGGGAGATGTAAAGCGACGAACGTCGCTTGTTCACATGAACTCCTGTTGGTTGGAGCTTAAGCCTCCATTCTTCGACCGCTGATTTCTTCATTTGCAAAACTCGATTCACCCGACGAGCTGACAAGCCGGAATATCCCTTCAGTCTTCCATTAATGAATAAGTTCTTCTCGGGATCTCTCTCTCCCGCAGTTGCGTCATCGCAAATGGATCAAGAAAGGAATTGAAACTGACATCTGTAGACAACTGTAGACGCGAGAAAAAAAGGAAATGAAGATACTCGGCAGAGCAGAAATACCTCATGACAGCTGTTCTGCTTCTCCCTCAGCTCATCGGCTGGCCCGATGCATTCTATTTTTTCATCATCCCATTCCGATGCGAATCCTTTGGAGCGTGCGAGCTAGCATCGTTGCAGTGAGGCCTGAGAGTCACCCTGAAAAGTCTATTACTGTCATCGTATTCGGACTGAAAATCTTCCTTAAAGGCCGACATCTTATTTTATCTGGTGTTGGAATATTCGGATGCGAAAGCCTAGTGCCAGCCCCTGGAAAAGAAAAATGGCTGCTTGCACTCGAACAAACCCGGCGTTATGATTATTATTATTGTCATGAGAGTCCATTTCTCTGAGCTGGAAACCTACTGGAATCCTGCCAACTGGGTCTCACTTCTCGCTCGAGAAGAGTCATCCCTTTTCTTCCCTATCCATGAGGAGTTCTTCTTCAGTCGATATGGAGACTCGGACAGCTATTGTGCTGCGACATATGCCGAGGAATCGATAGAGTCGGCTCGACGACGGAAAAACTCTCGGAATCATGACTGTTCTGAAAGTCCTCTTCGACTTTCCAAGTCCATTGTACGAGGACTATAAATCCGCGTTATTACAGGCGGTAATAGCACGGCATGTTCCATCCCCAATCCGAGAACTTTTCGCGATATATCTTCTTTCCGAAGCTTTTCTTCCTTCTTTCGCTTTAGAAATTGTATAGCCTTCCATGGTATAGCTCTTCTTGGAGCTTTCCATGGAGTTCCTCAGAGGACCGCCTCCTGCGTAGAGCCTTGCCGGGGCTTCCCCCCTCCAAGGAATTTTTCTCCGTAAACAAGCGAGGCAAATATCCGTCCTCTTCTTCTCTCGGTTCCTGGTTATCTCGTAGAAGATGAGATCCGGGTGGTGAAATCGTTCCTTTCTCCATTCAAAGGTCGAGATGGAACCTGCAATGGGTCGTGAAGTCCGAGAACAGAAAGAGTATGACCCCAAAAAAAAAGACGCTTTTTCCTCCTCCCTTAGAAGTTCTCAAATCGATTTCCTAGATTGCCTTCGTTGAAGCGCCTCATCGACACGTTCAAGCCTCCTTCATCCTGCATCCTTTTCAGGTAGACTTAAAAAAAAAATATCCACTGAAAGTTTAGGTGATCCAGCTATTCTCTACCATCTTCGTATTTCTAAAGCAGTCAGGCGGAAATAATTATTTCTTAGAAGAAATTTATATGTGGAACAGAAGTCGTTCTTTTATAGCATCGTACGATCCTATTACCTCTCATTGTGGTATCACAAATAGCAAAAGAAATTCTCTCAATACCATTACGTCGTTATCTTCAGTTTTAACGATTCGGATCCCGATTTTTTTGTCTTCCTGACTGATATGCCGGGAAAAAAATTGTTTACCTCTCTTGCTATCCACTTTCAATTTCGTCTTTCTGTTTACAAAAGCTAACGATAAAATAAAATCCAAACCTTGGACAACAGAAACCAGGTGTGATCTCTTTCCTGAATTTAAAGGTACCCATAGGTACCAAGGAACAGGAAAAAGGAGGAAGCCATGGAACTCAGTCCGACAACCCTTAACAGAGAGTATTTCGTATTCCGGGTATGTTTGATTGAAAGGTGGCTGTAATGTGGTTTCGACCAGCTCGTTTTCTACCATGTCGCCCGTCCTTGTGGACTTTTCTTTTTTATTGCGTCGCCGACGGTATAAACTGGCCATCATGAGTTCCCCATTTTCACGGTCATATCCTTTTGTAATGTAATGTAGGCGCTTCTCTTTGTATCCATGGTGCGCTTGCTTGACCTCAATTGGTCTGCGATGGGAAAGAAGCGTTGCGTTTCATTTGCAGGAACCGAATATCTCCCTTTCTCCGAAGACAAACAAGAAACAATTAAAGGTCGATTCAAGCATGTCAGCAAGACATGAAGAGAAGGGAAAAGAGGAAGAGAGACGTGTGAGATGTCTCCCCAGTTCTTGGTTTAGCTATACTGGCTCCCTCAATTACATTTCTCAATAGCGGAGACGATAATATATTCTAAAGTTCTTTGTAGTATGTTAATATGGGAGCGTGCATTATCTAGAAGCATATCCTTATTGATTTTCCTACTTGAAAGCGTCAATTGGTGAGATCGAGACTTGGGTTTCCTTATTGAACGTTTGGAACGGGACTGTTTCTGCAAAAATAGCCGACCTCAATAAGAGCAAACCAGGAGGGATATGTCATCAAAGCGAATGACGAATGGCAGAGAGAAGAGAGAGATGGAGAGGGTTCATCTGATTTCATTGATCTCTGAGAACCAATTACTGGGCATAAGCACACGGCAACCCTCCCACTCCAACTAATTCTTTCATCTCGTAGCCTCTCTCGAGGAAGGACGAAAAATCCGCTCTTTCATATTGAGTACTCCATTTGTCGATGTTTGCCCAGTCGGCTGGAAGAGGACCAACCAGCGAATCATCTTTCATGACAGGATATAATTGCATTAAATGGACAGCCTTAAAGGAATGTATACAAATAAGAAATCCTAAAATCAATAGATGCACCCATTTTGTGACGCTGGCTCAATGACTACACTGTAACAGCAATCACTATAAAATTGCCATAAGTATGACTTAGAAATGTAAAATATCGAGTTTAGAGGAAAATTATGCAATCAGCTCGCGTTCCATATCCATGTAAATTTTTATGGGAGATAGGGAACCATCACTCACCTGTCAAAAGCACTCCTCTTCTCCATACCGAGAAGAAAAATCCTTCGTAGGGACTCGGTGAATGGACAGAGGAGAGGAGCATGAAAGGAATCGATTCCCAGGAGAAAACCTCACTCATGCACTATTCTACCTCAAGGAAAATTCCAATCGAACACAAGTAAATTGTCTCTGGAAGTTATGCTCTAACATTCACCCCATGGATGGTGATGTGCCATCATAATTTCCATCATAATAATCTCTCTCATAATTTCCAATGCGCGTTACTCATGAGAAATGCAACGTTTTGTTAGGAAAGTGTTGGTATGGGTAAAAAGGTATGGTATATGGGTAAAAAATGAAAAATGTTCAGTAAACAAATAAGCTGGTAGATGTTTACTTGGAAGTGTATTTGCCTTTGACATGTGTCCTAAAATGTACGCATACGTATCGTCGCTGTCCTCGTGAAAGAGTACTATTGGATTCCAATAAGAATACGAATCCTATAGGTTTTCTATAGGAACCTTAGACTTTCGATACGAAATGCATATGATCTAGAGGATTCGTATGCTCCTATAGGTAATCCTACAGGTATTTTCTACAGGATCTATAGGGCTCCTGTTGGAATCTCATTGGATCCTATGAGACTCATACATTCCAATAGAGAATCCTATAGGACATACTAAAGGCATTCTCTAGGATACTTATCATCCTAGCAGTGTCAATTTTGTCGGCGAAAATTGTGACGAATTTTCGTCGACGATGACAATGAGACGAAAATCGTAGTTACTGCCAAAATAACGGAAATTTACTGAAACATGCGACGGGGATGGTGACGAAAACTGACGAATGACGAAAAGTAACGGTTGACCAAGTGACTAAAACCGACCATTGGCTGACGATCTTAATCTGCGAGACGAGGACGATGACATCTGCAAATAAAATTTGCGGAATAAATCAACACTGCTTCCTAGCGAACCGGTATGTGGTTCCATGGGATCACGTCTTAGAATGTCTTGTAGGGTGCACAAAGAGTTCTGGAGCATGTAAAAGAATGTCTTATAGAGCCCTTAGTTCCCTATAAGAAGTCTTTTAGTACATCGTATGACATTTTCAAACGTCAGGAAATGACCTCTTTCTCCTATCCCGATTCTTCCTGCATAATCCAGCAATGAATGTAGTTCATTTTACGGCCGTTGAGTTCATTCGTACGAAGGAAGTAGATGTAGAGCAGGGAAGAGATAAGACGTCAGATAAGACCGTCAGATTGGACTGTCAGATTGTCGGACGTAGTAGACGTCAGACAATATAAGAGTGCTGAGGTGATTGGACGGATTATTTTACTTTTAAAAGGGGAAATGCAATGGACACGAGAGACAACGGATGTTTTCCTATTACAGAACACAGAGGGAAGTGGTTCTCGTTAGGGACTGCAACCGATATCGCAGTCCTTCAGGCAGGGACTCCCCTCCACGATTCTCTAGGAGTTCTTGAGGGCATCCCACGAGTTTCCCAGGTCCATAATTGGAACATGCGACTTTTTAGATGTACTGCTCTCGTATCTCCTGAACGTGGTACACAGAGTGTACCACGTCCAACGCCAAGTAGTAGCTCTCCAGAAAGCAGGTGGGTCACCTGTCGGAGGAAGTTGTTTCCGTCGCCACCTAGACTCGATGCCAGAGAACCCCGAGCCACTCGACTGCCGAGCCTTGTAGATGGGGGATTCCCTGGCACTCGAGTCGCTTCCCTCCTCCCCCTCCTTCGTCTTCCAACCCCCTGAGGCAATTGTGAAGGAATTCTTTACTGAGGATAGACTCAGACGGATATGCAATGACATTCCCAAACTATCCCTTCTTACTACTTTTTACTCTCAGGAAGAGGTATAACTGTCATGTTCTCGTTGCCCCCTGATGCTCTTCCTTTCACCCTTTCCTTCCTTTTCCCTTTTCGCCCTCGCCATGGGGCATGTACCAGCCCCTTCACCTTGGCTCGGAGAACTACTTTCTCCGCCCAGACTTGCCCTTAAAAGGTGGAGGTCTCCGGATATTCGGAGCATTTCGTGGAGCATTCGCTCAACACTAATCAACGGAGCCATTTATACCCGCTGATTCAACAATGCTCGACAGTGCCATCTACGCCGCCGATACAACACTTCTCAACGGAGCCATTCTCGCCTGCCGATCCTCCACTTCTCGGCAGAGCGTCTCGAAAGTCTTCTCTCACTTCCAGCCAACATCTCCTCCAACCACTTCCCCAAATCCTGGTGACCTCCACTTGGAGGATGTCTTATTGAAGTTTCTCGCCTGCCGACCTTCCACTTCTCGGCAGAGCGTCTCGAAAGTCTTCTCTCACTTCCAGCCAACAGCTCCTCCAACCACTTCTCCAAATGGACCACTGGAGGTGAACCTCCTACAGAATAACTTCCCTAATTTGGAATGAGCATCTTTAGGACAAATGGTGTAAGAAGGTACAAGTGCACCCCGAACCGCGCTTGGGTGCGTTCGGAGGTGTACATTACGTATCCCTCAACAGCGCCATAACGCCAACCACGCCATATGTATGCAAGCAATAAATATATCCCACAGGTTTACATGGTGCAATTCAGAGTGCTCAAAAAATTACTTAAAAAAAAAGTACGGGTGACACAAACACAAATGAGAAAATTAACATCAGGCATTGCCAATGTTATAAATACCCGCAAATATTTCCATAATAATATAAGAATGGCAAGTAATACTTGCACACTGAGCAGGATTAATGATTTTGAAAATGTGGCACATCAAAATTAACCCTCCGGTGAATAACAATTAAATTAAATTAACAGCTAAATTGTAAGAAAGATAGGCCATTTACATGGAGAAAGGGAAAAGAACAAAACAGGAATGATGAAAACTGAGCAGAGTCACAAGGAAAGATGACACTAAAAAGGTCATATTCATCATCAGATACAACTTTCAAGATTATCTGAAGGGACAAAAATAAAGATGAATTCTCGCCATTCATCAGCAAGAGGAGACTACACATAGAATCAGTCATGCAGAAAATTCTAGCAGTAAAATCTATGGCAATAAATTATTCGAATGAGATTTTGTTCTCATGAGAAGACACAAGTTGCAAGTGGAGAGAAGGTGGCTCTGGAGGAGTTAGGATGGGAACATGCTGCCAAAGGAGTTGGAAGAAGAACTATTCGGTGGATTGGTTGTTACTATTCAGATATTATTATCAAGTGAACATTTAAGGGTTCTCTACTCCCCGGGGTGCAATGTCTCCAGACCTTTCCATCTCCTCCCGTCGCAAGCGAATGTTCCCAACGTGGGTCCTCACCTGAAAATAGAGGAGAGCCAATGATAATAAATGTAAGCATATGCTTTTGAACGGGCAATAAGTCTCCAGCACAAGAAGAAAAGTCTTCCTTTTCTTCTTCACCTGCCTGTGATCATGTAGATGGGTAACCAAGTAAAAAAAAAGTGTAAATAATGGGCAGATAACAGTGGAACTTAATCACTGCATTATTTGAGATGCATTCAAAAGCTTCTAGTCGATATTGCTTTGTGCTCACCTTGGGAGATGGAAAAACGAATTGTGGTGTTGCTAGTATTAGCATCATACCCAATATTTTTTGTTAATCTTGTGATAGGGAAAATAATTATATGTTGACTACCCAGTTTAAAATCCCTACTGGAAACAGCTATAATTTCCAACTAGACTCCAGCTGTAAATTCGGACCCATTCCAACTGGGCAGCAGCTGGAAAATGGTCAACTCTAGATTTTTTCCTAATTGCAATATCACTAACTGAATGCGAATATTTTCTTTGACTATTTTTGTCGGAGGTCCATCAACAGGAACAGCTGATTTTCAACTGTAAATTTAGCTACATTCCAGCTGTAGGGTCCTCTTTATAAAATTCCAAAGGGAAAATTTTCAGTTGGAAACAGCTATTAAAACCAGCTGCATTCCAGCTGGAAAATTCCAGCTAAAAAGCAACTGGTACCTACTGTTTTCCAACTCTTTGCCAGCTGGAAATGGTCCGAATTTACAGGTTTGGTCCAGCTGGAATATTCCAGTTGGGATTTTAAACTGGGTACTTTGCCTCAGAAACCAGAAGGAAGCAGCTAAACTAAGAAGACAAAAGTGGAAAGTTTAACATCTCTAAAAACAGTGGAGACACACAAATAGAGTACCAGCCCAGGTACAGATCTACAATTCTAATGGCCCCAATACCATGTGAATTACCTTCTTCACAGCATCCTAGCCATCCAATTTTGAAAAGAATAATAGCTGCCACTGGCACGGCATTGGCCTTTATGAAAAGGCCAGACAATGCGACTAAGTGCGCATGTGCAGCTTTCCGCATGGGTCGGGGCAAGGACCAGGGTGCCTGTCTTCCACTAAAACATCCACTTCTCTTCCAGCCCTCGCGGATGACGGATCCTCAGTAGACAATGGGAGAGAGCGGCTGCTCCCGGCCGCTTAGACAGGGTTGCTAGGCGTACGCGTGAAATGCCGCATCTGGCATCCTGCACTTCATACTGTTCTTCCATCTTCACCCGACGCGGACGCGCGAACCATTCAGAACATGTCTATTTGTCCGGGCCCTTTCATATGGGCCTATGACGTACCAATAACAACTATCAATATGATCTATTTCAAGGTTGGATGGTTAGAATGCGGTGAATATGATAATTCTAATGGCACAGGGACGAGTGGAATGGCAGGTCTGTACCTGAGCTGGTACTCTCTAGTGGACAATTTATTTGTTCCTCCTCTAAAGTCGTGCATTTGGAGATACGTGTATCAGCTTGTTTACCATCGATATGTTGAGTCCTCGAATCCTTCCGTCCTATTCCTCCCGCGCAGGCCCCTTCCAGAGGAGAGAGTCATTTGCCAGTTATAAATACTGTACAGTCAACTCTCGATATACCGCCACTGTTGGTCTTCGCCCATTTTGGCGCTGTATCGAGGGTGGCGCTATATCGAAAGGAACGGCTTTAAAACTGAGAATTTCAGAAATAACTCAAATGTAAAATATTTATAGAATTAGCAAAAAAATCCACTTTAATTCACCCATGCTGCCAATGGAGAACAAAAACTACACAGCTTTGAAATATTATTCGAAATATTTTGCTTACTTTCGGCCTTATGCGCCTCCTTGTAACGACACACTTCCAGTTTTTCTCTCACACTTATAACTTTCCTTTTTGCCATTAATGGATAATCAATACATTTGAACAATCGTATGGAGAAACTCTGAACTGAAAGAGGCGTTTCCATTCTCCAAGAGAAAGAAAAGGAGAGGCAGGATTAGGTCAGATTAAGAGACTCCTTACGCCCCCCTTTAATCCCTGGCGTCTGTGCCAAAGCTGTCATTCTTCACAATCTCGTTATCAAATGATCAAAAAGAAAGGTTGACAGCATGTCATTTTTCCCACCACGGTAGTGCATGGTATAATCATTGTAGTTGGTACGGCATGTTGCTTGGCGCTATATCGAATACGACTTACGTTGAATTTAGGCACGTTTGTGCAAGGTAAGGTATTGGCGGAAGGCGGCTTGCGAGGGTGGCGCTATAACGGGGGAGCGTCAATGATAAGCCTAGGGGGAAGATTCCTTCTCAGGAAAGAGTTGGCGCTAAGCGAGAGTGGCGGTATATCGGGTGGCGCTATATCGAGGGTTGACTGTAAATGCATTCCACATGCCCCAAACATCGCCTCACTCCTCAAGCTTTTTCGGTATCCTCTTCTCGACTGTGAATCGGTTAGAGATAACCGGTACTCGTAAATCGATATTCCCAGGACAACTGACTTCTTTTTGCTACCGTCGCGAAGAAGGCTTCAGTAAAAGGAAGGGCTCCATGAAAATTACCTTTACTGCAGTAAAGGTAATTTCCCTCCCTTCAATTCTGGGTACAATTGAGAGAGATTCACAGTGAAAAGGTGAGCGGGGATGTGCAGACTTATGTAATAAACAATCCCATCGTCGAGCAATTTTTGTTGCTTCATCCAATTTAGATTTCCAGAACAGAAGTAATGAAAAATTTTCCAAGAAAGAATAAGCATATTCCAGGATTGATTTATGCAATAGAAAATACCTTCTCGCGAATAAAATTCCTTGTGCAATGAATATGTGTTCCGTAACCCGCTTCTAAGAATTATTCGCAGAAATGGTTGCATTCCTGATTTTTTTTATCGGTTGCACTTCCTCCTTATTCATGTTTTCAGTTTGTTCACAAGAAAAATTGTGCATGATGGCTTCCAAGAGTTATGAAAATAACCGAAGTCTCGACGCTTTGACTATAACAGTTTTCGAGACATGCGGTCACAAAGTTAGCCCCAAAGTCATTAAATTCTATCAATAAATCTGCGTTCGAAGGCACTTTAACACTCGAAGGCCGTTGCGCGTATGCCGATTAAGACTCCCAAATGTTCATTGATATGCCCTACCACGAGAAATGCTATTTTTATAACCTCTCTTCTCCAACGTACAACAAAATTGTCTAACGGCCGCTTCAGTTTAACGGAAGTCTGAGTACTTTTAGGAACTATTTCGAATGATCTAAACCTTCATTACGAGGAAGGAATGACTCAAAATTTGCTGACTGTATTGACGGTGAACATGTGAAGTCACTTAGCTGAGGGGGGTCAATGGCGTATATTTTAATGAAGCACTTGCACGAAGTTTCCATCCTTCTATGAGCCAAGACAAAGAGTGGAAATTTTTTTTTTTCTTTAGATGTTGCAAGAAATAACTCGACCTCCCTTCCCTTTCTTTTTGAGATCTTTTAAGGGATCACAACAGTTCTTTCCTCCCTAGAAATCGGCATATCGCACATACCGAACTTGTTCATGATGGAGACCAATATCCAAGATTCTCAAAACCGTTGACTCCAAATTTCCTGTTCATTTTCACTCAAATATAATGAAGTCGTGTTCCTTTGTAGTTCAATATGACTGTCACAAAAAGCCAGCTAAATGCCAAATGTCAGTGTTCCTAAGTTGAAAGTCTTTCAAGTTAGGAACACTGAAACGACTTGAATTGACCATTGGACTCGACTTAATTCTGAAGTGTGAATCTTCTGAAATGTATGTGGATGCATGCGTTAAGGATATCGCCTAAATTGTAGCGATGGGAAATCCATAAACATGTCGAATGTTAATACATGAATGCTTGATGCAAGTATATAATAGGAATAGTGATATTTATGAATCAAATGTGAGATATGCTCAGACCTGGTTGTTTAACCGGGATTCCTATCGTTGGTAATCTACATATATATTACGCAGTTCACCGAATCACCTAACCATGAAGGAGAAATCATGTGAAGGTGATAGTGGCCTCATATTGATTGTCATAGTCTGAAACCTTGCACAAAAATATTTGTTAATTGATTAATTAATTAAAAAGTTAATTAGTTTATTTCCCTGATGCTACTTTTTAGTGCTCTCTCTTGGATCGGACTACGCAGTCTCTTGGATCTCAACGATGTTCTTTGCTTCTGATTTCTTACTGATGATTAAAAATTAACCATGAGGGAAAGACTTCCGAAGTGAACCACCCGTCGAATGGTACATATGATATCAATCGCAAGCTCTCGATGAGTAGATTGCGTTGATGCAATCTGCGAAAGATGAGAAAAGAAGTAGTAATTTTAATGAGAACAAGTGTGGGTCGTAGGATAGGCAAGCATGAAATGGCGTGCGCGCGTACGTTCATCATGGGGTAGCCACGTTGAACGGAGGATGAGAGTGTCCGTTTTCGTTGAAACAGAATACCTTTTGTGTGGTGATATTGTAATGGCCCGGGTTCGGTGGTGTAATGCTAGCACACCTGACTGGCAATCAGGAGGCTCGGGTTCCACGTCCAGGGCGTTCCCTAGCTTTCTTTCGTCCTCTCTAGTCTGCCTCCCCCTCCCTTCGGTCCCTGTCTACCCCCAAAGAGCATTTCTGTCACCTGACCAGCAAACTTTTCCCTCAGTGCTTTTGAGTTTTTGCTCTGTATAATACTAACCTCAGAGAAAACAGGATGAAGGCATATCAAGCGAGCCGCATTCCTTCTATGTTTGGCCGAACGAGCGAGAAAGTCAGCCTAATTTGGGGGATGATGGATCAGTTGGATTAGAAAATTATCGTGGTCGAGGGCCGCCACCCTTTCCTAATCCAACTGACTCATCATTCCCCAAAATAAGTTGATTTTCTCTCTCTTTGTCCTTTGACACTGAACTGGGGAAAACATAATTGATGTCCACTAACCGTGATAGTACGATGAAGGATCTCACCAGAACAACGAATCCAATAATATTACGAAGACTGAATTTCTCTAACTGATAATTAAAAATTAACTATGAGGGAAAGACTTGGATCACCCGTCGAATGTGATGTATCAATCGCAAACTCTTGATGAGTGGATTGTGTAGGTACATATTGTAACTGAGAAATATATGAAAAGAAGTAGTAACTTTAATGTTGAGAAGTGCGGGTTGTAGGCCAGGCAAGCATGGAGTGGAGTGCGCGCGCACGTTCAACATAGGGGTAACCGCATTGAACGGAGGGCGAGAGCACCCGTTTTCGTCGAAACAGAAAGCCTTGTACCATATATTCCCCTAAAGAATAACTCAATCACCTGGACGCAAGACACTCAGCCTGTTTCTCCAATGCTTTTTGTTTTTTAATCCCACTTAAACCTCCAGGGCATGGACCTCAATGCGTATGCGCGGACGACCCAGGACTTGGGCGCAGTGTCGTGTCTGCAACCAGTGTCAGTTCCCTACTAGCCTTCCTGGCGGATGGATCTAACTAGATAAGCGGAGTGGGAGGCAGCACCTGTACATGCCAGCGCAGAAATGGTTGCTATACGAACTTGTGCCAAGAATGCTACACATGACACTTTCGTTTCATCTTCCGACCTCTACCTACTAGGCACGCAGTCTTCTTGATTATCATAGTTATTTAGAAGAAAGCCCACGACAGGATTGTACTTGCCAAAGTTAAGAAGGCATAAGAGCATAAAGCAATAAAATGGTCGTTTCAGAAGGCGAGAGTTCTATTTAATGGACTTCCTTTCCTGAAAGGTAAAAGGCCACGTATGGTCCCGTCCGTGTTTCACACTTTGGTTGTCCGACGATAACAAAGAAAATATTAGCCTGCTCAATGCGAAAATTGGCAAGCAGGTTGAGATGAACAAGATACAGGCTAAGTTTGTTTTGTGGCGAATTCGTCCCCAAATTGCCATTTTAATCGCGAATTTTGGATTTGAAATTTGCTGACGGGGGGGGAGGGTAAGGCATGAGTTCTAGAGAGCCTTTTAGAATATGAACCATAATACACATGCGTGTAAGACCCAGGCATTCGGCACAGCGTTGTGTCTCCACGTGCTCAGTTCTCTATTAGCCTTCGTGGCTGATGGATCGAACCAAGCACAATCCTCCATCTTCCCATCATCATTTCATGAACATCATGGGTAGATTTGCCAAATCTAACTGAGAAATGAGATTCTTGATGGTCGAAGTCCAGAAAGCGACGGTATTTTGTTCAAGTAGGTGACAAAATGAGGGTCTTTTTAAACGAAAGGAGGCCCGCTACTGGAATGGGCTTGTCCATCTTGTTTTAAACATGACTTCATTATACAAGAGCCACTTAGGCATGCAAATTTCGTCATTTGACTATCGTCAGGTTTCACAATAGATTAATCGGCAAACGTAGACTTAAGGTCCCACATGAATACCTCGAACTTGTTGTTCATGGTGTTGAGGCCACACCACCAGGCCTCAGCGAGATGCCGTGGCAAAAGCTCGGGCATTGTCCCATGCATTTTTTTAGCTTAATCTTGCAAAATGCCCTGTTCATGAAGACAGTAAGCAGTGCTCTCCGTACTATTGATCAGTGGCGTAGCCAGGTTTTCGTCAATGGGGGGACTAAGCTGAACGTTGGGGGGTCTAATGGGGGGCTAAGTGGAACGTTGGGAGGGTTGACTTCTCGTCGGAGTAGGGCGGACGCGTTCCGACCAGAGTTGGGGGGGGGCTTGAACCAAACTGGGGGGGGCTGAAACCCCCCAGTCCCCTCCCCCCTCGCTATGCCACTGCTATTGCTGATCGAGTAAAAATCTCGGCGTCGCATTATGGCAGCTACTGCTGCTGATGGAGCAACGCGCCTCTATATGCCCAAATATGCATGCGGTCGCAGATTCAGGGGGAGAGGGCGAATGCTCCCCCCACCCCCTATATTCAGGTTCACATGCTATTTTTTTATTGGGTTGGAAAGAAAGTCTTGCAACACTCTGCGCAAATTTGTCAAAATTTTATAACTTTATTGAAATGCAATTTCAGTCTACAATGTAATAACCATTGTTGTCTATGACATGTTCCCAATGCATGGGTAACTGCTCNAAAAAGAGCGTCCCAAACGCGACAAAGTTCTCCTTCTGCATGGCAACGCTCATCCACGTGTTGCGAAGATGACTCGCCAGATGATTTTGGAACCAGGCTGGGAAGTTTTACCCCATCCAGCATATTCTCCGGACTTGGCCCCTTCCGACTATCACTCGTTCCGGGCCCTCAAGAATCACCTGCAGAACAAGGCCTTCGACGATCGAGCACAGCTCGAAAATGATGTCAGCCGTTTCTTCGCTTCGCAATCGCCAGAGTTCTGGGCAAAGGGCATCGAGCAGTTACCCGTGCGTTGGGAACATGTCATAGACAACAATGGTCATTACATTGTAGACTGAAATTGCATTTCAATAAAGTTATAAAATTTTGACAAATTTGCGCAGGGTGTTGCAGGACTTTCTTTCCAATCCAATATTTGTTTAAAAGACACCTATATTAATCTTTATTGGGGTCAGTGAATTAGATATCTGAATTTTTAGCCCAAACAAAATATGAAAAGGCGATAGGACGGAGAGTGGTGGTAAGTGGGGTGGGGGGGAGGGATACATGTAACCCCACCCATGTGTATGCATGTGACCCCACTCAGAGGCTTCCCGTTCAGTGACATTGACAGACATTTGTGGCATATTGGGGGCATAATTGGGAGAGGGTGGTGGGAGGTCAAGTCCAAGTAGCCCCCCCGCCAAAATCAACCTCCCAATATGCCTGTCAGGTCATCCTGCAGTGCTGTCGCTACACCGTAGTGTGAGACACCACTCCACATCGTAGATCACACCTCATACCCGAAGACTTGTGATAGGTCACAGGCCATACGGTAGGTTACACCTCATACGATTACCAAAAAATCTTAGAGGTCCGCTAACCGTGCCAGTGCGAAGAAACGTCTCACCAGAACAACGAATACGAGACCAGAAGGGCGTAAGAAAACCTGGTAAGAGTACAGTGAACATGCCTCAGAAGGTCATAGCACAGCTAGCAGACGCAGCGGCCTGGATTGGGTAGTCCACTTTGGAATTCATCCCAACACAGAATTATTTGTCAGATGAAATTTTGTCATCCACGAAGTGGATCACGCTTTTGTGCGAATATGCGAGTGTGGTATGAGTATGAAGTTCTTGGAGACGCTGACGACGACGCTATTCGCGATCGAGGATAGAGAGACCATCTTGTCCTTTCTCTTTAACCTTTTGCCTGTAACTCGGTTATAACAGGAACACGAAGGTCCGCCACAAAGTCACAAATTTCATTCAAAGATGCCGAATAACACTCCATGCACACCCCAACCACAGATGCCATTCCACACCAAGGGTAACTTCTCCATTGTCTCTCCCTTTACTTCCAATATTTCTAATTGCCACTCAAACATTTTTTCTTCTTTTAGTCAGTTACTCGGAAGAACGATACGTGTTGGGAACGTTTCCATGTCGGACTGCCAACACTATGTGCCGCTGTTATGCCTTCAACCCAAATATCAGAACCCACTTGGACTATCATCTGGGGTACCTTTTCGTACTCAAGGTTCCAGAAGCCAAACGTTCACCCTAGATATGATCGTCCATGACCGAGACACCTCTGTGTCCCACGTTGGCATGAAGAGTCAATCCAAATTTATGTTACCCTCGGTGAGGTGCTTACAGCCAAATAAAAGGCGCAAGAACTGAGATTCAAAGACAAACCAAAGAAACCTTGCCGAAGCGATTATGGCTACAACCAAATGAAGGTCAGGACGATTCCTTTTCTATTTGTAGATGTCTATTCATATCCCCCCCCTCCTCAAAAAATAAAAAATTATTTACTTTTTCATTCTGGTATTTTTCTGGCTTAGAGAATTATAATTTTTTAAATGTAATTTTTATTTTAATCATGCTCGTCTGTCCTTAAATCTCTCATAACGTGGGTTTTAAATCTCCAACGTTTATTGCTATCTTACCAAAGTCTTTCTTAACGTTCATATGTTCAGTTACCATTAGGAAAGCGGTATCTGTTGCGGCAAAATCTGCCTACCCGTGATACCTGTGGAGATATAAGCAAGGAATCTCTTATTCCCCTGTATTATTTCACTATTAAAGACATTAAAGTTTGTGGAAATACGCTCAGGCCAACAAAGGTTCCACTTTAACAGTGCCAAGAACGCTCGATATCAGAATGGGAAATATTTTGATTAAAAGTTGTTAGGTACTTTTATTTAACCATAGCTGGAAATATGTTGCATCCATATACAGTACATAATAGGCCAATCTGTCCGTGTCAGGGTGTCATTCCAGGAAATTCCTCCAATATGTATGAATGGATTTTCATGAGAGAGATATCGATCGAAAGCTTATGACCTGGAGACGATTCTTCTTGGATCAAAAAGCCTTACCATATTCGCGTAATAAGGCCAAATTTTGGCGATAAAATAAAGCATCGTACTGAACGCCTTCCCGGACGAAGTGGTCGCACATCGTGGCCCGCATTCGACCCGAAACTGGATTGCCAAGTTCGTTTCTGGAAGGTCTGCCCCTGCGCTTCGTTAATCGCGATGGCAAAGGCCAGGCAGACGGGAACCGACGTCGAGCGGAGACTCAGGGCAGCCCAAAGACCGAGTCGTTAAGATCGATCGCCGCTTCGTAGGAGAACGCGGTATGTGGACTTTTATCAGCGGCCCCACGCTGCTCTTAGGACATCGCAACCCGCCTCGCACGTTTCCGAACGTCAGTGGCCTTAGGCCACGCTACGTCGACCCATTACCATAAAGAGTGTAACTAGAGGCGAAACTCCGAGGAGTAGGGGAGGGTCGAAATATTACAGAGACATCTGGTGGCTTGTTATCAACAACACTTCTATGAGGCGTGCTTCGTGGCAGCGGAATCGGGAATCGACTCTCTCGGGGATTCGACCCAAAGGGATCCCTCCATGTCACACGCGTGTCTCGTCGAGTCCACTGCTCGGCCATGGAGGAGTTTTTAATGCGCGCGCGCTAGGTGGAGAGTCGACAGTGACATCTATATTCCGATCCTGTCAATGAATGGGATTCGAGAGGAGTGGAGTTATAGGGTGGATTTTTGAACAGAGCATTATCCGATAATGCAGCTTTATTTCAGAGAAAATGCATTATAAATCCGGTAAATATCGGATAGTGCTCTGTTCAAAAATCCACCCATACTCTCTACTCTATGCCATTATTATGCGAATGGGAGAGCACACGCGATCGCACTGTGCGCACGCGCGTGTCGTGTGTGTGCGCGCACATGCCACGACCACCACCAAGGACCACAGTAAATTATACTAGCTGGCCGCTACGCTGGCCGTCTAACGGACGGGAATTTGAAAATGTTTACTTAATGATATCAAGCAGTTCGGATCAAACCAAGCCTTAACAATTTGGAAACAAACCTTTTATGAGTATATTCTAAAGTATACCAAAGTTTTTATGGTCTAGCTTTGTTAGGCAGTGGATGAGTGAGAACCATTCACCACCGCTTTCGGCCTCTTTCAATTAAAGTATAAGATTGGGGTAAACACCTCAGTTTTTGGCCACGCTGATACTTCCCATAGTATGTGGACACCCTGTGCGCACACCGGGAAACACTAGTAATAGGTCTTCGTACGGGAAGATGTTGCTAGAATACTTGAAAACGGTCAGAATAACTAATTATGCTGGATTTAAGTCTCACTGGCCAACAACTGGAGATCGTTCAGAAACAGGGTCACCCTTACCCTATTTCTATTAATTTAACTGGGCTAGGTGATCTTGACGACGACTAAAAACGTATAATTCTATTTCTTCTGTTTTCGCGAGATCGCACACGACTGAAGAGGTCGGTAAAATAATGGCCTCCCCGGCGGGGAATCGAACCCCGGTCTCTCGCGTGACAGGCGAGGATACTCACCACTATACTACCGAGGACTCCGAAAGAAAATGTTCTCCCGATGATGTGAAAAACTTGGATGTTGACGGGACATCTAGTGAGACACGACGTAAGAGAGTAGTTTCGACGAGGACGGGAAGAGAGTACTGTCTCCTCTTTTCGCGTTATCTTCACCGACGTGCTTTGGCAGTAACACAGGGCACTTCAAACTTGGTGGCGCGAGAGGGTACCAGGGGGGGCGCGCCAGGTCATGTCAGTTTTTTTTTTATCCACGACAATCAGCAATTTCAAGAATTATTTAATATTTTTATTCATCCATCTATTATATTTACTAGAAAAAAGTTACATTCTCTCAGGTCTTTCAGGTCTGGAGAACGATACTAAATGAAAGCGATTCCAGGCAGACTTTTAAACTCGATTCCTTTATCAAGGGGTGTACATTTCTGTCGGCGATTTCCTACGATTCGAATGAAGATGAAGAATGAATCGTGCGTCACTGTGGTCTGGAACTCGAACGCTCGACGAATGTAGCGTCCGTGCACTCGTTCCGTCCAAATAAATACTCGAAGAAACTCGATGACGCAGAAGAGCTGGGTTCCCTGGTAGAAAAAAATTTCTGAAGACATTTCTCTGTCACATCTTTGAAAATGCGATCTGTGCCTTTTTTGTAAACATACGGTCCAGATCCCATTATTTGTGGGCCCGGAAGCACGTGAGCGTCGTTCTCATTTAATTACGCTCACGATGATCCGCTGCCTAGCTGTGATCCGTTCCCCAAAACGTTGCAATCCGATTCCTGTTTTTTCGATCATAGCACGAAAAAGCATCCGTGGGGTGTGATTCATTTCTAGGTTCTCCCAAAGAGAAAGGGGGCGCGACACCGAGCGAGTGCCACTAGGGGGAAGCAGCGTAAAAAGTCTGAGAACCGTCGCAGTAACATATGACGACTAACGGCCTGCGGCCTCTACGACGGCCATCTGATGGGCAGAAATCTGAAAATGTTTACATAAAGATATGAAGCAGTTCGGTTCAAACCAAACGGAACAAATTTTCAAACAAACCTCGATACCAAAGTTTTTCTAACTTAACCTATGGCCTCGAATGGCATAACCTTTTCGGCCTAGCGTATTTGGGTGCGGACGAGTGACGACCATTCGCCACCGCTTTCGGCCTCTTTCAATTTTTATGGCCTCACCCATAGCCCAGAACGGCAGAGCCTTGTCGGCCTGGCGCTTTAGCATAGAGTAGTGAGCATAACTAGAAGCTCCACTCCTCTCGAATCCCTTTCATTGACAGGGTCGGAATATAGATGTCACTGTTGATCCTCCACCTAGAGTGCACACATCAAGAACTCCTCCATGGCCGAGCAGTGGACTCGACGAGACACGCGTGTTACGTTGAGGGTTCCCTTTGGGTCGAATCCTCGAGCGAGTCGATTCCCGATTCCGCTGCCACGAAGCGCGCCTCATGGAAGTGTTGTTGATAACAAGCCACCAGATGTATCTGTAATATTTCGACCCTCCCCTACCCCCTCGGATTTCCGCCTATATTTACACTTTCTACTCTATGGCTTTAAGTCGCGGATGGCCTGGCCTACAGCCTCGAACGGCTTGGCATCGTAGGCCTCGCGCATTAGGAGTGACAGGCACCACAACTTTCGGCCTTTTTCGACTGAAGTATTGGATTCGATGGGCCATGCGATATGCGCGAACCTCCGCTCGCTACAGCCGATCGAATGACTCCTGAACTACTCGTACGCATTGGTATCGTTCGAATCGAAGTCTGGAACTACAGCCCGAGTCGCTGGAATGCGGCACGAGGTTGGATATCGAAATGTATCATCTTGCAGAGATGATTAAATAAATTGGTTTTAGACTTGCGCGCGCACGGGTTCCCAAAGAGAATTTTCATCGAGGCTTTTTGGTTGGTGTCGAGACGGCTCTTCTTCTCTCGCTTCCTGGTATTTTCTTCCCGACTTAGTTTCCTTTCTCGCGACGACACGACGGTGGACGGCCGTAACGAATGCAATTATTCTTTGGAGAATTTTCTCGGCACCGAGACACATCTTGCCGGAACGGATTTCCTCGATGGGTGCCAGGCTCTAATTTCCCAAGCGGGTCTCGAGTTCCAGGCCTTCTCGTGCTGAGATTACTGAACCCATGAAAGCATGGCGTCGATGCCGCCCATAATGGATCACGACCCTGGGCTCGTTAGGGGATCATCAACCTGTTATTTCGGCAGTGAAACTAATCAGATATCTGTTCTAATCGAAAACCATCCGTACAGATATCATTTATTCCCAAGAAATACGATATCGAATAAGAATCAATTTTAGCTGCCTGACTGAAATCTACCCACGTGCCAGTCCAGTCGGAGCAAAAGGGAAAGGAACTCTCCCTGGAATGCCTCCGAGCGAGAACGATGGAAAAAAAACCGATTGAAATTGCACAACGATGTGATGTCCGTGGATGAATCGTGTAAGGGGGTGCAATGCCCATATAGAGGTGAATTAAAGGTGCTTAGAGGTGGATCATTCCACCTCAAGTGAGGTGATTACCTATGCTCGACCGTGTCGGAATTCAATGAAATTTTCAACTTTAACTTTTCAAGGGACAGTTGGATCCAGCTGATACTTGACAGAGAGGTTCATGAGTATGTTTTTTTTTCACTTCCGCAAGATGGCGCTGTATCCTGATAGAGGGCGCTGTTGCTGACCGGATGTCCCCTACCCAAGTAACACAGTATGTTGATGAAACGTTTCTGAAATTTTGCCTATGTTGCTCTATGTTGCAAGTTGATATACAACATTGATAAAACATTGCTTCAATGTTTTAACTTGGAATGTTGCTGCGACACTTCTACCAATGTCATTGCAACATTTGCTATCAACATTGAGAGAATGTTGACACTCTTGACATCGACAATGTAGCGACAACATTCTGATACAACATGGACTTAGAAGTTTTAGGGTTAATTGTAAAGTTGTCCTCCTTGCCACGAGATGGAGACGTAGGTCTTGCTTTTCTCGCAATACACAAAAGTGCCCATCTCCCTTTCCCTGGAAGAGTCCCGCACAGGAATGTTTAGTACCTTACCATATGTCTCACATTGTCTCATTATAAGAAGTCAATGAACACTGACACTTTATTACTTGTTATCCTCATATTCCAGACAGATTAATGGGGTCAAGATAAAAAAGCTCGTATTCCCAAGAAGAACCCTTTCCAAGAACTCGTCAGTTTCATCCCGCCTAATGTTTGTCAGTCGTTTAGTCGTTTTTATTTAATCTCAAAGCCACTACGGCTAGCATCTCCTAAAGCACCGATTTAGGCACTTCGCACCGCAACTGCAGTGACAAACGTTGTTTCCGCGCCAGCACCAAGTTTTTTATCTGCAGCGACTGCCTCATCGCCGTCCTGTGGGACCTCCTTCAACATTTTTTCGTCGCATTCAACCTCACCTCGCAAAAATCGCCGCCATTTTGATGGGAGGAGCTCCCGTTTGCGCGACATATGAAACAAAGAACTTACGTTATTATTTTGACTTCATCCATCATGAGAACTCAAATAAATCGGCCATGACATGAAACGCAAACAGAAAACTATTGCATGGAAGCGATGCGTCTGACCTAACGAAAAAAAAATACATACAGAAAAAATACTTCAACAAAGAATGTATTCAAATAGAGAACTTGCAGTCGATCAGTGATAACGTGACACGCATTCAGTTAGTTGCACTCTTTAATTGACACAGCTAAGTATGAAGCCTATGGAAGTTAAGATGAGCCACAGCCTATGACTAAGACTGGCATAGCCCTATGGACCTGGAGCTGAGAGCGTTGGATGGCAAAGCCTATGGCTTAGAATAGCATGGCCTCATGGACCTGGCGCTTTGAGCGGTGGATGGCCTAGCCCATGGCCTAAAATGACAGTCTCGTAGGCCTCGCGCGTTGGGGTGACAGCCACCACCACAACTTTCGGGCTCTTTAAAGTATAAGATATCCCATGCAGGCGCGGAGCATGGAGTTGATACGTCAGATTCGAATGTGCTCTGGAGCAAGATGGTGTCCTTGTGTTGCTGACGATCAGACTTGGCTCCTCAATATCAGCAACATATCCCTGCAATTTGCGCATGACTCTCAAATAGGTCTCTCTTTGTATAGAAGTATTACCGTCAGGCCTCTGTCGATTTCAAATGATTCACGCCCGTCTTTAACCCTTCGTCATTGGTTCACAATGTTGTTCAACCCAGGCTGGAGACGTGAAGTCAGGCTGGACCAATCAGGCAGTGAATTCAGAGTATTGAGCTGATTTAGCTGTTCTTCAGATTTACTTTTGCTTGTACCTGTCAGAATTCAGGTCAAACATATCTTTTGGGTACCCAATAGTTTATAAAAAGGGATTTCTTTGTGGTTGTACTAATGAACTCCGTTCAAAGTGAGCTGTGGTATTCTGATCTGAATTCACCATAGCATTCGTTCTAATCTGGTTCGTACTGAAATTGTTTATCTTACTGCACACCTGCACATGACCCTTCTGGAGAAATGTGGCATCACCTAACTTTCCCTATATGCAGCAGTATCATCCCAGTTCTTGTAGCCTGAGTAAGATTACATGTTCTTATGTGGATGAGGGAAAGACACCAAGTAAGCAGTTCACTTCTGTCTTTACTGCAAAGTATCAGACCTATGCTGTACGCTGCAGACTAGGCAAGTGTTCACCCAAGCCATTTGTTAAACCTGAAGTAACATGGATAAGGTAGTCAAGTTCCAAGGTCTGACAGTAAATCATGTGCAACAGATGGCATCTCTTCCTACTTTGCAAGAAATGGCTTCACTACTATGTACTCCTTCCTGATGTTAACCCTTTGTGGTCCTATGTTGGACCCAGTCCAACATTGTGAAAATCCCTTTTTGGTCCTTTGTCAGATGCTGTCCAACATCACTTACACTGTGTCTTTAACCCTTTCACTGGCATGTTTTCAGGCACAAATCGTTTCCCCAGTTGCAGGTTTTTTCAGTGTGAATATTAGAAGCTGCCTGAAGGGCAAACAAACTCACTATGGTCATGCCTTTGGCGCTCCATTATCTAGGATAGTGATTAATTCATTAATCACTTTTGAAATGGCAAAAACTTACTGAGATTTGAAATCAAAATCATTACTTCCATGATATCTTGTGCCTAAGGTCAAATATCTTCATGTGCCCCTTTTTGTAAGAGCAGAAAATAAATTTTGAAATACTTCTGTTCCAATTTCCATCCTGAGAAGACATATTTCAAAAGTATGATTTTTTCATTACTCAGCTATCCATCAAGAACTTCTGTACCAAGTTTCAACTTTCTATCTCTCTCTGTTTTGTTTGATAAAAAAAAATTTGGGAAAACGTGCCTCTTCGAAAAAAAGGTGCTTGTAGGAGTTTTACCTAAAAAGTACAATTTTTACTGGAATCAGTATTCGGGGAACTATATGCCCACCAAGTTTCAACTTTATATGTTTGGCCCTTTTGCTGGTGAAAAAATATCTTTGGAAAAACTAAGCCACCCAAAAGCTATGCCCTGAGGGGATGCACCACAAAAGCTGAATTTTCCCTGAACTCAACATCATATCAGTTATGCGTATGCCAAGTTTCACATTTCTATTTCTGCACAATTCACTAGGACAAAAAAATTCTTATTTGAAAACATCTCCCCTGAAAATGTGTACCTCCAAAATCTGATTTTTTCTGGAAAAATTACTGATGAAAACTTCCTTATTGTTGACATTTGTTCACTGTTTTGTAATAAGGTTCCTTTAGTGTTGATGAAAATATTTTTGTTCAATTGAAACTGCTTGTGTTTTTTCATATTTTTCTGCTAAAATAAATTGTATCTGCCAGACAGCTTCTGAGTAAATGGGACTGCAAAGGCTTAATCTGAAATCTTTTGAAGCCTGCTTCTACCATCAGGGTGTTTCATTCTGATTTCAAAGACATAACATAATAACAAATTGGGAAATCGGGGCTCTTCCTTGAAGCTGTTGTCCAGTGGTTCTTAACTTTCCCTTAGAGTTAAAGCACATCATTCTTTCTGATATTGATAATCTTGATTAGCATGACATCCTCACAACCAGTCAGCATGCCAGTAAGGGATACTTATGTGTAATGAAACTTTTTGACAGTGTTCATGATTAGGTTTGGGTGAAACCTGTATATTGAGCCCACCAGATGGATATTATAGCCTTGGAGTCATTAACCTTGAGCTAAATCATTTCAAACTATCCAAACTAAATAATTTGTATTGCCCCTGACACTCCTGGTTGGCAGTATGAATGAGGCAATACTATGTTTTTGTAGACTAAGAAGGAAGGTACTCAGGGAAGCTTTAGCCCCCCACTGCATGATTGTGATAAATGATATGCCTCAGATTGCACAGGATTCAACACTAGGTGTGTAATCCTCATCCTGGAAAATTCCTGTTCATTATCTGTCTCCTTTACATCCCTTCATTTCTCAGTGGTATTTGTCATTTATTTTTCCAATGCATCAATGTAACTTATCTATGGCTCAGGTCAATGTTTTGCTGTCATGACAGACCTAATTATGACAAGTATGTGGGTGCCTTACAATCTTATTTGTTGCATGTATCCAACAGTATTTTACTGTAACTATCCTGCCAGATGCAGAAGAAATGTGAAGAGAAAACCAGCTCGGGCATCACTTGTATAATGTTCTTTCTTCCAATGCGTACAATTAGGAAAAAAAGTTACTGAGGGTTATTGTAGGTACTGTTATTGTAGATACTGCATACATACTGCATATAAATGGGGAGGGGTCAGAAGGGAATTTTGTCTTGTATCATCAAACAAAGGAAGAGAGACACAGGCTCGGGTCTTCTATGTACACCACAGCATGGAAGACAGCAAAGAACAGGAGCTTAGTTCTGCTGTCATTAATTCTTGAACTGGGCTTTGTTTCACTCACCCCCTTCACTTTTGCCATCTTTGAGACATTTCCAGGAGAGGTGAGGAGGAGGAAAAAATTTTGAGTCTTCCAAGTTACATAGGAGTTTCAGTTCTTTGACCTCATTAAGGACAGTGGATTCCTTACAACAGATGGTCTTGAAGCACTTGTAAAGGCAATTATCCTGACTAGATCAGGATGCCTGAAAGCCTGTATCCTTGCTTTGTCAACTTCCTTACAGTGGAGAAAATCTTTGTTGCAGTGTTGGTCCTTTAAATTCCCTGTAGCTGGTTTTGAGAAGTCTATTTAGAATGTTTGTAATAGCCCTTTCTTGAATGTGTCAGAATTCCAAGCTTTTTGCTAGTGGATGCAAGAGCAAGGAATGGGAACTAAAGGACAGTGTTCAGTCTTGGTGATTGGAATGATGATTTTGTCTACAAATTATAAATTCTTTCCTGTGTTTCTGTTATAGATGGAATGAGTTGTGATTCCATTTATGATGTAGCAAGTTCTTGTTTTGAAAAATTTGAACAAGATGAGGAAATGGTATCTCATGATATCTCCAAGTCCTGCCTCAGTGAAACAGAAGGCAGCACAGACATGAATTTTCATGTCAGTAGAGGCCTTGCCTAGGTTCTTGTGTGTCCTAGGCCAGGACATACGTGCCAGCACATTTGTTGTCTTCTTGACTGAAAGTGAGAATATATAGCTGAGGCATTTAAAAATAGCAAACATGGCTGACCTGGAGGCAGTGTTGGCTGATGTCAGCTACCTCATGGCAATGGAAAAGAGCAAGTCTACTCCTGCGGCAAGAGCAAGCAAAAAGATCATCCTCCCTGATCCAAGGTAGACACCCTTTCTTCTTAGAATCATTGGTTCCCTTCTCTGTTGATTCTCCTCAATGATGAAAAAAATCCTTGCTCTCCAAGAGTAGTTGAGCTGATCTAACAGTTCCTGCTCAATGCCAGAAAATCTCCCCATGGGCCTTTTTGGGGATCTGAGAGGAAGCTAGTCTGCTTTTTTTCTCTGCATTTTTCTGAAGTTAAACTTTGAAAATGCTTAACATTTCTCAAGATTATATGTTTCATGCTCTATGACTTTGTCAAAGTCCAATAAGGAGTTCATGCTTCTAACACCATGTCATTCATTTCATATTTTATTTTGGTATCGCTCTCATGCCTACAGTCACTAGTTCACTGGGTTTGATGGTTTAGATGGTACTTTAGGCCATTCAAAAATGCTGCCTGTCTGAAGATAAAAAGAGATTACCCCCTTACAGGAAGAGAAAACAAAAACCATTTGTTTGGACAATCTAATAACTTGTATAATTTTGATTCCCTCTGTGTGCATTAGTTTTCATCATGTCTCTCAAGACTTATGGCAAGACTTGCATAAAATAGCAGTAGGAGAATAGATATACTGTACGTGAAGAAAATGAGAGAAGAATCAGAGGACTTGGTGTGAGGAAAAGCAGATCTTGATAGGTATGCATCTTGAAAGGTATGATATGGCATCTTGAGGTACGCATGAAAGCAGATCTTGATAGGTAGGTACCTGCATGATTTCTTGGACAGTACTGGTGTATTTGCAGACAATCCTTGTTCCATGGTGGAGGATGTGTCAAGTTGACGACACCAGCAAATTGAAAGGTTGATGCTGGCAAGGGGGTTGCTGATTTTTAGATAGGTCATCTTGCCAAATAAATTTTCATTGATTTGTTCGTAGCACTGTCTTGGCCTTGAAGTGAATATAACAATGGAAGTGGTAGGTGATTAGGAGAGTGAGAGGATTGCCTTGAAAGAAACCTATTCCTTAAGGGCATGAAAAATTCTCATGGCAAAGAGGGTGAACACTGTGCAGTGGCCATCCATTTACAGACATCAGGAATCTTCACCTTAGTGTCAACTGAGTGAAAATTAATTTCATGTCATGCAAAACAAGGGCTATGTATTTTGAAGCATGAGACAAGTTTGATGAAGTTTAACTGAGTATGCTTGAATCATGATATAAACAAATATAGGTATGAATTACCTTGATGTTGCAGCTTGGCAAAAACAAAATTCAAGACATGAGTCCTTGTGATAAGAGAGAGATCAACTCTTACTTATCTTCAGTTATGTCGTACATTCTATTTGAAATTATAATTTGTACATTTTGATGGAGGAGCAGGCATCCAATGCAAATAACAGTCCTCAAAATGCCCTGTAGGGTTCCTGACTTCTATTATTGACTGATCCTGGCAAGTCACAGCATTTTTTTTTGGAAATTTGAAGCCCTAGAAGTCTGGCCATATCAGTTCTATCAGTTTCTTCTCTCATTTCTATGAGTTTCAGCAGGACAGCAATGGTATTTGTTCCTTGCATCATAAAAACACCCACAACTGGATGAGAGTGGTATGTATCAGTTACTTTCAATAGAATCTACCTGTTCAAGTTAATTCTCATGACATGTCGCTAAAACTATACATGTATGTTAGTAAATGGACTGTGGCAAGAGTCAGTTGCAGAAACTAAGGCATGACATTTATGTAATTCATGGTGGAAGGAAAATGTTTGTAAGTATATTACAGCTGATAAATTTTCACAGGCATTGATAATCAAAATTGTTCCTACTTGAATTGGTTCATACTCTTGCAGTGTGAGAAGTGTGACACATCGCTACTTGGACAAGATGGGAGAAGTTACATTTGAAAAGATTTTTAATCAAAGACTTGGTGAGTTCTCTTGTGCTCTTGTTATCTCCAAATGATAAGTTGCACTTCATGTCTTGCTCTGAAAATGAAGATATTTAGTCCAGAAAGCCTATGGTCCAAATGCACAAATCTCATTTAGGGAAGCTAAAGGGGCTTTTTTGCTGAAGAGCTCTTTTTCTCCCATAGGAATCTGTGTATTCTTGAAGGACTGTGAAATAAAGGTGGTTTCAGCATTTGGGCCTATATTTTTAATGGAGATGCTCTTGTTCTTACAGGTACTCATCTTGAAATCATATTAGTTTACATTTAAATGGATCTGATACATTTTTTCAAGTCCTTATCCAGTTTCTCATAGAGAAATCTGACTAAAATGTCAGATGATATAATGGCTGAGATCTGGATGGAATGTTGAATGGGCTTCATATATGATACATCCGGAGCCAGAGAGTACAGTTAGCTGTTTTTCAAGTTTCAGCTGTGTGTCTTACAAAACAAAGGAATGATGTTATGAAGAAAGCAGGGGAACTTAGAATATTTTAGCCAAACTTCCCATGCAGAATCCTTTTACATGCTTCTCACTCTCAGATAGAGCCCTCCACTGCTTCTTGTTATGCAGTCATCCATGAAAGAAATGTCAAATTATTACCTATTGTGTCTTATGTCATGGTTCATAAAGGTAAAGAAGCCCTTTCTTGTTATTAGGGACTGGTATTATCTTAGCATTGACTTTATCTAAAGCATTTATTCATCTGTGGATCATTTAAGTTTTGTCACAACTCTAAATCTTATATAAAATCTGGTGATGAAGGGATAACTTCGATATTACAGTTCACATGGGAATGAGTTACTTTGTATACAGGGTAAGGGTTACACAGAATGTGTAATAAATTGTCAGAGGCAGATTAGAATCAGTCACTCTTTATACCTCCTTATCCCTAATCCATTGAAAATCCTGAGTTGGGTCATCCTGAATACCAAGTGGCCAAAAATGTTCTAAAATTCACAAGCCTACAAAGGGAATGCCATAGTTGATTATGATAGGAATAATGAAAATTTATATGAAGTGATATAACATGAGTTGGTGATTCTGTGAACATTTCATTGGGATTAGTTATTAATAACCAAAATCTTTTATCCATGCGATGTCAAAAAGCAAATGTGCCAGTGTGTGAACCCTGGATAGTTCCCATATGGTGGGACTGGTCCTGTGAAAGTTCAACAGAATGACCAGATGCAGGCAGACACCTGCTCATTTGTCAATGTGCAAAAATTGCTGTTCATAGGCATTTGAAAGTCAATTTAATTTAATATCAGGAAATTACCAAAAAACATGACACTGAGGAATGTCCCTACAGTTTTTACAAAAAGTTTCATCTGTGGTCTTGTGAAGTTGGGAACATTTGAGTCACCTGTTGCCACAATCAGTATGCATAAGTGGTTTTTCAAACATTTAAATGAAATTTGCTTTTAACATTCTTGGTTCAGTGCAGACAGGATGGGAATGGGTGAGTGACCTAAGCTAAAAATGATTTTCATAATAGAAGGAATAAAAGAAATAAGAATGACTGAATGCTAGGATTAAATCTTGAGGCAGAATTGCTTTATAAGATGTATGGAAAAATTGTTCTCGTATAGCTTGATTGAGTGTCTCAGATGGAATAGCTTGAAGTAGGGTCCAGGAAGGTCCATATTTACTTCATGTGTGGGATTTTTTATGTACTGGGTGGCTCATTATCTGTCCTCTCCACTTCTCAATCATTCAAAAATGTTTTAAGAGAAATGCATGAACAAAGAATACTATGGAGTTTTCTCATGTTCCATCATAAATTTCATGGGAACCAAACTGAATAAAGGTTGATCTCTTTGGAAAAGCAATGCATACTCTTTTAGTATGTCTGATAGCTTTTCCATAAGAGATATGAAATTCCTACATTGGTATGCATTCTGTTTGTATTCAAATGACTCTCCTTTCTTTGCAACAGTGTGAATGAAGGTCCAGTTGATTTGTTTCTTTTGTTTATTCTTGAAGCATGGCAGGTGTCTGAATACTTTAATAACAACAAAGTGTATAACTTTTTTAAGAATATTGAATTTTCATTATTTGTTCTCTGCTATATTATCCAAAGAATATGTTTTATTTGAGTGACTCTTTCTTGTCAAAATATACATAACTCCCCTTCATTCCAGCTCCTCTTGAGCTGAAGGGAAGGAGGTCATTGCATTTATGCAAAACATTCCTGCATTTGTTATTATTTTGACATTGCTGTGATATGTAATATGGACTGAAAAGGTAGTTTTTTACTAGTTCTGTTGTAGAATGTGTAGATGCCAGTAAGTCTGAGTCCATTCACAAGACTTCTCATTGAAAGTCTTCCTCACTGTGACTTGTGGCTTGGCAAAGCTATGAAAAAGCAGGAAGAATATCAGTGGATGGCCAAAATAATTATATTAAATTCTCTCTCTTAGGATACTTGCTCTTCAAGGAGTACTGTGAGACTATTTCAGAGGAACCTATCCCACAGATCAAATTCTATGAAGAGGTGAGCTGAATTGGGTCTCTTTTGGGGTTGCTAAATATGTCTTGCTTTTTTATTGTTTTGATTGAATTTTAAATTTAAAGAATACATTTATACATTTTTTATGACATTATTTTTGGATTTTTCTCAATTCCTTGATATAAAAAAAAATGTTATTACACATCTCATATCTTGACATTTTCTTCATTATTCATTGTTTTAGTGGGGGACCTAATAGATGTGCTTTATGTTTATATTATGTATTAAAAAAACTTTATCCCTAATCTGTCATCTCCCATGCATCCTGTTCCAGTCCCTTCCAGATTCTGTGCCCTTTGGTTCTGGGACCTCCCATTAAATTCTAGATAGGTCCACCATCATATGCATTATTTTAATACAGAGAACTGTGGAACCTTATTAGGGGGTAGTCAAGGTTACTGAATGCCAGTAAAAAATATGAGCCTACTTATTGATCTGCCAGAAAATGTAATGACACTTGAAAGTACCAGGTAGGATTACTAATCACATATACCCTGAATTACCTTATTTCATCTATGAATATGCAGGAGCAAAAAATGAATGAATAAATGGCCTGCATGACAGTCAGAGAAAGAGAATTGAGGGTTTGAGTTATTGTAAATAATGAAAAACCCTCATTTGAAACACAACAGGTTTTCTATTTTATTTTAATGGGAAGTCAAAGCTTTTTTTTTTCAGTGCTCTTCCTGAGCAAGTTATTATGCAACCTATTAATTTCCCAGCAAACCCTGCCTTTTGAGTCTGCCAACAAAGCGTACTTTTGCTATCATGCAGGCTTGCTCAACATTAAAATTTCAGTTTTCTAAATCTTGTTCTAAGGTTGCATACTACAAAATGCAAGTTAATGTGACAAATGTTACATGTATCAAACAAAATCCATCTAATGATTTTTATCATTTACCACTTAAAATATTTGGCATGCCACTATTTTGTTAAACTACATGACTCAACCTGATTATTTGCTGTTTATTCTCTTATCCTAAGATCAAGAGGTATGAGAAGACAGAAAATCTTGAGGAAAGGAGGAAGTTGGCAAGAGAAATCTACGACAACTTCATTATGAGGGAGCTCTTGTCTAATTCACATGTGAGTCTGCATTCTTTTCCTCCATTTCTCTTTAAAAGTGAAGGATATTGTCAGGAATGCCTTTATATTTTCAGAGTTATTCCAAAGATGTTGTGAATCATGTTCAGAAGTACTTGACCAAGAATGAGGTTCCTTGTGATCTCTTTGAGGTAAGTATCCTATTATATGTATGGTTTCATTGAAAATGTCATATTCAATCATGATGTCTCATGATTAAATGCTGTATTTTGGATAATCAAATCTCTACCACATTGAAGGAGGTTGCTATATGGGCTGTATATGCAGTTTCACTAAATATAATTCTGGTGTAGTAAATTATAAGACAGTGATGGCATACTTCTACAGAATCAGTGAATGATAGCAACTACTGCCTTCCACTCTCCACTTCTTGAGCTGCTGCTTTCCATTAAGATTTTGCCTCCCTTCTCCCCCTTCTCAGCAGTGGAACTCCCACTATATGAGAATTCCTTGCAGTATCCAAGTTATAAGACTCTCACTCTAAATCTGGGTGTGTCAAATTGTTTTGTATTTTGGCAAATGAAAACTTTAAAGATCATCACTGTCGCAAGAAATCAAGGATAATATTTATTCATTTCAGGTGCGAATGACAAGGTAATTTAGAACAATCAGTCATGCTGAAAAAGCACTTTTACTAGACCTGTCCTACAATAATCATCTTATTTTTTACAAAATAAAAATTAATTTTGCAGATCCTGTTGTATTTCCACCCTTATATCCTGTCCTTTATGTTGTAGCCATATGTTGAAGAGATTTTTGCCCATCTTCGAGGAGCACCATTTCAAAAGTTCATTGAAAGGTTGGTTCATAAGCTTCAGTGTTTATCTCTGTCAAAGCATGTGCTATATGCATGTGGAACTTATGTGTGGCATTAAGTAATACATCGAACTGTTCAGGATATTGTGTTCAATAGAAATTATCTTCTTTCTTGAAATTAAGATGGTTTCAAGCCCTAAGGATTTACTTCTGGTGACAAAAACTTTAAGTAGTTTATTCCTCTATGGATATAACATAATCGGTTTGACTTTTTTCAGCAAAAGGAACTCCTTGATAATTTTTTTGTAATCAAGTTTGTACTTCAAGGATGCTATGTGTCCTGAATTGTACAATTCTCTAGGGAAATCAATTTTTTATTTTTTATTTGACATATAGGATAGTCTGAATATTTTATATTGATATATGCTTTCTCTCACTTCTCTGCAGTGATAAATTCACACGGTTTTGCCAATGGAAAAACTTGGAACTCAATATTCAGGTGAGTTCATCTTTATCTCAGAAATGGTGCCACCATGAGAATATGGAAGAGACCTAGACAATGAATTTGCTTTTATTTTATTTGGGCCAGCTAACCATGAATGACTTCAGTGTCCACCGAATTATTGGAAGAGGTGGCTTTGGTGAAGTGTATGGTTGCAGGAAGGCTGATACTGGCAAAATGTATGCCATGAAATGCCTGGACAAAAAGAGAATCAAGATGAAACAGGGTGAAACGCTGGCGCTGAATGAGCGTATCATGCTTTCTCTAGTCAGTACTGGGGTAAGCCTGTTTTCTCTCCTCATCAACATGAAATTAGATTTCTGGTCAGTGTATGCAACTGCTCCAAAGGCAAAGTTGACAAAGATTAAATATTTGCTGTAAATGCAACTTCCCTGATGCCTCAGTCAGCCCATGCACCATAGGAGTATGCTAGTATTTTATAGCTCGGATGGCCTATTGTGTTCCCAATTGCTTTTCAATGGAACATTGGGATTTGCATAAGAGACATTCATTATGTTTCTTTGGAAGTGCATAAATGTAGTCAGGATTGAACAAAAAATTTCTGTGAGACACTGTTCTTCGTAATTTTTTGCATGTACTACTTTATTGCATTGTAAACTTGCTAGTATATGCTCTATTTACCAGTTGAACAGTAGGTTGAGTTGAGTAGCAGGTGACCTATGTGTAGGAAGAAGACTCATGAATATTGGTATTTATATTTACAAGATTGATTTTTCCAGGCTGATTGCCCATTCATTGTATGCATGACGTATGCATTCCATACCCAAGACAAGCTCTGTTTCATCTTGGACCTAATGAATGGGGGGGATCTCCATT